>JAPWLS010001008.1:0-310608 GCA_028551675.1 Tineola bisselliella
AGATTCCTTAGCTGCTTGCGATAAACCCACATACTCGGCTTCAGTTGTCGATAAGGACACACATTGTTGTTTTTTACTTTCCCAACATATTACATTCTGACCTAATTTAAACACAGATCCTGTGTAAGACTTCCTGTCAAATGAACTTCCCCAGTCGGCATCAACATATCCACGCAACAATAAATCATTTGACTTTCTAAAACACAAACATAAATCAATTGAACTTTTTAAATATCTAAGCACTCTTTTGGCACACTTAAAATGAATTTCCCCATAGCAAGAATTAAATTGAGATAAAACGCTCACTACATGTGCAATATCTGGCCTAGTGTTTACGGCTAAATAATTCAATGCCCCTACCAATTTTTGATATGGTAAATCACAGCTTTCATCTGCCTTTTCTAATTTCATACCTACTACCATTGGTGTAGATGCCGGTTTACATTCGGTCATCTGAAAAACTTCTAATAATGAAGTAATATATTGTTTTTGATCGAGATATATTACACCATCATTTCTACGCAGTCTCATGCCTAAAATATGCCTAGCTTGACCTAAATCCTTCAACTTAAATACATTAGACAAAGCAGACTTACATTTCATTTTCTCATTTTCATTATTCGAAAAAACAAACATATCATCAACATACAATAAGATTATTATTTTGATATCACCATTTATTCTATAAAACATACATGGTTCAATCTTAGATTGTTGTAAACCAAGATTCAATAATACCTTATTTAATTCATTAAACCAAGTCAATGAGGCTTGTTTCAATCCATAAATCGATCTTTGCAACTTGCAAACTTTACTTTCATGACCTTTCACCACTGCTCCTTCTGGTTGAAACATGTAAATATCCTCATTCAACCTTCCATATAAAAAAGCTGTCGTTACATCCCAAGCATCAATCTGCCAATCAAACTCTACAGCCAGAGAGAACAACAATCGTAATGTCGAGTTTTTAACCACAGGCGAAAATGTATCGTTATAATCAACACCTCTAACCTGTGTAAACCCTTTAGCTACAAGACGAGCTTTATATTTAGTCACATTACCATCACTATCTCTCTTAATTTTGAAAACCCACTTATTCTTAATAGGCTTCTTATCGTTAGGAGGGTCCACGAGAATCCAAGTATCATTCTCTTTTAACGAGTTAAGTTCATCATTCATAGCTCTCATCCATAACTCACGATCTGGTCTCGAAAAAGCATCATCTACAGTAACGGGATCACTACTTACAATGTAACTTACATAACCCGGAAAATTAGTAGGTTTCCTATTCCTCAGAGGATATCGTCTAACTTCAGGTTCAGAAACATCTGTAACATTCTGAATATGATTTGGTAAAACCCTATTCTCACATTCTTCAGTATTTACAGACTCCACATTCAGATTCTTAGTTACACTATTATCACTATTTACATTTTCCTCATAATCGCTTTCATTATTAATAGGAACACTCACACATTCATCCTTCACATTACATTTCATGTCATTCAAGTCACCTGGAAAACTATTTTCTATAAATCTTACATCTCTAGCTATACTAATCTTATGATTTTTCGGATCCATCAATCTATAGCCCTTGGTATCGGTACTATATCCAACAAATATCATAGCCTTTGTTTTTGAATCTAACTTCCTTCTCTTTTCTTCAGGTATCAAAACATAAGCTAAACATCCAAAAATCCTTAAATAGCTAAGATCAATTTTCTTGCCCGTCCATTTCTCTTCCGGTACACAGCCTCTTACTGCTTTAGTAGGACTCCGATTTTTCAAATATACTACTGTATTTACAGCTTCTGCCCAATATCGTTTATTAAGATTTGCCTCAGATAATAAAGTTCTTGCCTTCTCAATAATGGTTCGGTTAGCTCTCTCAGCTACGCCATTCTGTTCCGGTGTATAAGGTACGGTTCTTTGATGTTTTATACCCGCGAACTTTAAATAATCTTCGAATTCTTTACTACAAAATTCTCCACCATTATCCGATCTCAGACATTTCAACTTTCTATTCGTTTCATTCTCAACTAAGGCTTTATACTCACGAAATTTGCTATACACCATACTTTTAGTTTTAATAAAGTAAACATGTGTCTTTCTTGAATAATCATCAATAAACAATAGTATGTATCGCGCTTCGCTATAAGATGGCGCTTCCATCGGGCCACAAACATCGGTATGAACAACATCCAAGATATCAGTTGCTCTCGTACCACGTTTCTTAAATGGACTTTTGCACGTTTTTCCGTTTATACATGGAATACAAGGTTCTTCCGAGCTTTTAATGTCTCCAATGCCAGTCACAAAATTCTTTAGCATCTCCATATACCTCCGATTTAAATGCGCTAATCTTTTATGCCACAAATTCTTATCAATAGCCATAGTAAAATTACAATTTGGTAAACATTCGTCATTCAATAAATAAATGCCATTGACGGTCTTGGCATTACCGACAGCTTCATTTTTAAAATTTGATATGACACAACCTGTCTTATTAAAATTTACATCGAATCCCTTTTCAACGAGTTGACTAACTGACAATAAATTAACTGACAAATCCGGTACATGTAAGACATTTGACAAATAATGCTCACCTTTGCTTTTTTCCTTCAAAATAATATTTCCTTTTCCTTTTACAGATAGTTTCTCCCCATTCGCAACCTTCACTTTTAATCCATTATTTTCTATTTCATATTCAACTAAATTCGCCTTATTATTAGTCATATGATGACTACAACAACTGTCAATGTACCATTTGTTATTGGCCGGTACACTTTCAGTTTGCATACATATCATCATACTATTAGCCTCTTTCTTCACATTGCAATTCGAAGCTTTATGCCCAGGCTTATGGCATTTATAGCATTTAAATGCCTTTCGAAAATAAGGTTTCATATCAGTGCTCTTCTTATATACAACTAATGCCTGTTCAGTAGAAGTACTCGCACTTACTTGATCAGTTTGACGATTGTGTTCTTGCAAGAGTTTAGTTTTAATTTGTTCCAACTTCATTTCTTGGCCGCTGTTGTCGATAGCCATGATCATTGGACCCTACTCTGCAGTCAAACCACTGAGGAGAATAGATATTATCCAACTATCTTCAACTTTTGCATCGATGTCCTTAAGTTGTTTAGTGAGAAACATCACTTTGGCTATATACTTCTCCATAGATTCGAAATTTTCTAATCTACATTGCCAAAGCATTCGTTGTAGACCTATACGTCTACCCCAACCTTTGTCCTCGTATACTTGTCGAAGATTGTTCCACACTTCTTTTGCAGTTTTTGCATCGTATACGTGACTATAACACGACGGTTCCAGCAGCAAATTAATGGTCGTCCTGGCTTTGCGATCTATATCCTTATCGATCGACTCAGCATTGTCGCTCTCAATGACATGCCACCAATTATTATTTTCCAAATAATTACTCACTGCGAATTTCCAATCCGCATAATTTGACGATCCTTGTAATTTTTGGATTCCCGACAGACCACTGCTGCCTCTACAATCCATCTTCTTTTTAACTCATATATATCTTTTTATATATAATATATTACACATGAACAGAAGTGCCCTTATAGGTGGCCTGGGCCCATAACCTATTGGAGATTGAATTACTGATTCCTATGTGCAATACTTTAGAAGATTAGTTATTATTTATTTGATTGTAAAAGAAACATCCATTTTGATAACCGTAATGTATATATTGATTATTCGAATTGACAAGTGGTAGCATATATAAAGAAGACATAAAATACTCTTTTTATAAATATAGCCAGTAATATAAATTACAGAACAACGAGTTCCAACAGGCTTGAGGAGACGAATGTGCTCTGTCCAAATTGACAGGGCACACTCCTCTCGTTATCGCGGTTACTTCCAAGCTGATCCCGAAACGCGACTAGGTCACTTCACGGGTGTTCCGCTTGAAAGTAGTGGTACTGCCCCGGGACGACATACTGAGCTAATGCCATCATCAGTCTGCCTACCACTCTGATGTTAAATTGGTTCCATAAGTCGTATATTTCTTCGTGTATTTTTCCAATACTCTACCGACAGACCCTAATAAAATAGTTTTAATAAATAAATTTGAATCGTGTATTAATTTTAACTAGTTCTGACAACAAATAATTGTTTCAATACATCAAATGCTAATTGCAAGTTGGATAAGAATAAATACTCGACGCATTAAGGCCTTTATCGCGTTAGAAACAGAAGATAGAATTGTTTGTTGGTTTTGGATACAGAATTGGAGTCACGAATTCTCAATTGAACTGATTTAAAAACTCAATAATTATTGATAGGTTTAATTGTTTATGAAATATTGACGCGAATAAATATTATTTACGGTTTTCTGTTACAAATGTTGTTTAGGAATTTACATTAAAAATACGAATGTATAAATATAGTATATCCCGTTTTAAATATGTGTATTATAATAAAGATAACACAAACATAAAATATATTTTGTTTGTATGTCCGAGGTTATAAAATTAATCACAAATTATCACACAAAATAATAAAAATAATAAATCGCATAAAACATTTTAAATTAGTCTAATAATGTCGCGAAAACTATGTATATTAAATAATCTATACTAATATTATAAAGAGGAAAGATTTGTATTTTTGTATGTTTGTAACGAATTGGCTCAAATACTACTGGACTGACATCAATAATTCTTTCACCATTTGAATGCTACATTATCACTGATCAATATAGGCTCCTTACTAAAACTACAACAATGTAACCCAAGGTTGCCAAAAATTGCCAAAAAATGTCTCTCATCGCATGCGCTGCGAAAACTTTTGATGATAGAACAAAAAAATGTTCTACAATATTAAAGAACATATCAGTATCTACAAAAAATGTCTCGATAGCATATATCTAACTATTGTAGTTATGTCACTATAACTACTTTTTAACATTTTAAAAGTTAATAGAAATTCCGACCAAAATCAGACCAAGTTATCCATACCTTTGCATTGATCCTTATCCAAATAAATCATTTATCATTAGATACAATTGCATTTTAAAATTCTAAATGTTTAAAAAATAAATGTTTAACGACGAGCCGCTAGTAATTAATAAAATACAATACAACTCTGGGGGGCTACTCAGGCGCGCTTCGGACGTAAATACGGACGTTTCCTACTCAGGAACACTTACGTAATCATTCACGATATTACGGATTTGACAGCGACATCACGACGGATAGGCCACACAATGCTTATTTTATGAACATTTGACAGGACTTTTTACGGATTTTTCAAAATTCACATAAACTATAGAAGTGACGGCCGTATCACGAAACTTCGGATACGCCTGAGTAGCCCCCCAGGGTAGACATAGCTAATAACTAAATAAACTTTACCTTTAAAATATTTAATGTAAGTTTGAACGTAAACACATTGTAGGCGCAATATTAGTGGTCGTAAGTAAAAATGATGTTTAGCATTCGCGAGGTTAGCTATTGACCACAGAGTAATGTGGCATAATCACTTATTCGAACGTTCTTGTAACATTGATAGCGTTTACGGAGACCGCAACGTAAATAAGAAATGAATGGATCCAGTAGTCGATCGTTTAAACTTATAGCTAATGTTTTAACTGTATATTGTATAAGAAGGCATTTGTGGTGCAGAGTTAGCCGCTGTAGGAGACAAGGGTAGGCATGGGCGTAGCCAGCCATGGGCTCAGGGTGGAGCAGCAGTCTAAAATAATATGTAACTAGCAAACTATACCAGCGGTCTTACCCCGGTTAATTTTTTTGTGTCGATTGACGACTGTCTAGTGTGAACTTTCTTACGGATATTGATTTTTGTAGTTAGTACCTAGATAATTAAGTTTTTTAGGTTTGATTAGGTACCTTATATGTCAGAGCCAGGGTGGGGCAAGTGCCCCACTCTGCCCCACCGTGGCTACGCCAATGAGGGTAGGTTCGTTGGTGCAAATAAAAACGTCTATTAACGTGAGTTTATTTATTTTACCCTCAAAATTGTAATTCAGCGATTAACACCAATGCGTCCGATCAGTATACAGCGGTTTGCATGTGAGATATTTATCACGTTTAAAATATAAACTACATAATATTAAATAAAGGTATTTCTACTCCATTTAAATTACATGTATATATCATATCAACTATGTATCACCAAATACCGGACAGTTCTAAGACTTCAAAAATTTAAAGAGTGGCTATTATGAGAGAAGTGTGCCCCGTCTGTGGTAACAGTTGTCTATGCTCATGGATCGCACTCTAGCTTAACATCAGACGGAGAGTGGTCACATACTAAGGTAATATATATTATATTTTGTAAGTATGATTTTTTTCTGTTTTAAACCTTTCAATTTGTTGAGGTTTATGAATATTAAATAGCAAATACACCTAAATTATTTTACCATACACATATCAAGAAAAAAAATGATATTAACTTATTTATTAATTAACTTTTTTTCAATTTTTGTTACATTATTAATTAACCAGTTAATGACACGGTCATATCAGTATCAGTGTTATTGACTGAAGGTCGAACAAAAGAATGAATTTAGAATCTTAATGTATTCCACAATACACTGATACTGTAGAATTACCGAAGGGCTAAACCATCTTCAAGGTGCGCAGGGCAAAAGGGTCAGTTAACTTATAGTCTGTGAAATCTTAAATCAATTTAAAAACTGCTATTACGTTATTACAACGAACAATTTGTATGGATTATTGTTTTTAATGGGCAACTGATAGTGATGTGCCTAATCGATTATAGAACGAATTGCCGTCGTGATTTATTATGGAATTAATGTAATAGGTGTTTGATAAAGGGTAGTGTTGTGTGTTTTGTTTTAAGTGCCCATTTTATTAAGGGTTTAGGGCTGCCACTATATTGAGGGCTGCAATAAATTAATATGTTAAAAATACCTATAATTCCGAGGCCTTAAACTAAAGTTCAATAATTACCACAAAAATCAAAGTAATGTTAAAAATAACTGCGACATTAGATTTTTAAATTGTATTCTAGTGATTTCTTCTCGTCATATGCCTTTCCGAAATTTCCGTAGACCTGACTATGCGCTATGACTATGTTTATTTTTATAAGTCTCTACTATATTATAAGTATTGATATAGCGTGAGACGAACAGAATACAATAATATATAAAATACTAGCTGTTGCCCCCGACTTCGTTCGCGTAGTAACGAAGATATAAAGTACTATGAAGTTTAATGATGTTTCATATTTCAACGACACCTGCCTTTTACGGCAATTGTGACAACCTTGGGTTGCATTATTGTAGTTTTAGTAAGGTTCCTTATTTTTTTCCTATAATTTATATAGCCTATATTGATCAGTGATAATGTAGCATTCAAACGGTGAAAGAATTTTTGAAATTGGTCCAGTAGTTTTTGAGCCAATTCGTTATAAATATACATACAAAAATACAAATCTTTCCTCTTTATAATATTAGCATAGATAGCAAAATGACCCTTTGGTTAAAACATAAAAATTGGTTGTGCTTCTAGTGCTGTACATAACGTGTAGTGCGGTAGCTTGTTTAATTGAATTAAATATTAATTGATTAATAAAATATTTAGTTCTAATATAATCTTTATAAGTAAACCTAAAAAGTAAGACGAAAAATAACAAACACATTAAAATTGATTTGATTAACAAATTTTTTTACACAAAAAGTTAATTAATTTTTTAGAGTTTTTTTTTGTTCTCATGATATAAATAATAGAGGCAAATTAGTAAATGTCTTATTATGGGAGACCTCGACTATTGGTTGGTCACGCGCAGGTCGGTTGGCCCACAACTAAATCACTGTAGCTCATCATAATCGAAAGACGCTATATTAAAGCGAAGAATATGTAATCTTTAGACACATAATAAATTAGTATATATTTACAAAATAATACTGAAAAATATTTTATAGTACGTCTTAAAGAAATAGAAGGTTTTAACGGACATTTGGAGAATGCGGGATTGCTATCTTGTATAGAAAAATAACTAGAGTTCGTCGGTAGTGGGTTTTGGTTCCGTAAAGTTAAAAGACCAATTCATTCCGGTCAATAGACTGCGCGGAAAATTTCGTAAATGTGAATTGTATAAATTAAGGATGACCGCCTTAAGTATTATTTGATTCTTGAGGCAATAAGACGAACGCACAGAAGCCGCGGCAGTCCATAAAGTAACCTTCAATTATTTGTATTAAATAATAATAAAAAAATAATATAATTCAGTTTAGCGAAGTAGACAAATGATTACTTTGGGATTACCGGGTTAAGTAGTGATGTGGCATGTCGTAATTATCGATATCGATACTAATCCTAAACATATTTACTTATTAAATTTTATAGGCATCATATCGCTTAATAAAATGTTTTAAATACTAATTCGACCTTTGGCACAAATTCTATGTTATCGATAAAAATTGGTTTTCTGTATTATTCTCAACAAAAAAAAAATACATGAATTTCGTTTCAAATATTATCAAAGCAATTTGTCACGGATAGATGGCATCACTGTTGTTTCAGAACGTCAGCAGGTATGATAGTGAGAAATAAAAAATGTATTCAAGCATTGGTTTCATTAGTGAAGTTATAATTTTAAATTTATTTAAAATATTTAATTACAATATTTGTTATTTACAAATATATTTAAAATTCATATATTGTATTTCTTTAATAATAATCTGATGAATTATTTATTTATTATGTATCGATATAATAATTTTTTTAAATTGTACATCACTAATCTATTACAGCGGCGCCGTCTGTAGTCGGATTTAAACCCGGACTGGTTTTATTTTAGCAAATCAGGCCTCTGCGGTTACATTGCGATCTAAGAACAGTAGCATCTCTGTTTACGTATAATATGGTTCCCATGATATGATTTAAAAGTGTACATGTAACAAAAATAAAATGACAAATATATCGTATAAATTTTACTTTTCAATCACGGACGTAGACAGGTTTTTGTTTGTTTTTTTTTTTGAAGGGGGGGGGGGATTAAAGAAAATAAAACAACTAAAAGTTAGCGAATACATAATATAAATAATATAAGTAGATATTACAATTAAACGCACTTAAAACACAAATTTAGATCAATTGGGGATGTTAGTACTAAAAGTAATTTCTTCCATACAACCAATTGTCATAGTGGTAAAAATTAGGGCTATGGTATAAAAACATTTTTACCTATTGTAGCCTAGTGTGTTTTTTTTCACACATATAATAGCCAAAATCGTCGTAACAATTTCGAAAAAAGAAACACGTTGCATAACGTCAAAAATGAATTGTCGATATGAAATTTATGGCTTCGTCATAGCAATCTCTCAACTTTGCACTTAACTGTCTTTTGTTCCCATACAATATTGTCGCCCAAATATAACCCACTTTCACTGGACTCTCTAAAAACTACAAGAATTAATTACGAATATGGCATTTGATACTTATAAGCCAAGTGTTTTTATGTACTTCGAGAGATTGATGACAATTTTGAACATTGCATTTTTAACATACCTACTTATAGGATACCTGTATGTGATTGTAATTTTTGATTTATACGTACAACTAGCAATTGCCCGCGACTACGTCTGCGTAATAATGAAGATATAATATTGCTGCTATTTCACAATGTATTATATATTTGAGTCCGTGCAAAATAAAAAATCCACTTTTCGCTTTTCAGTTTTTATTAGGACTGCTTGACATTGGCAGTCGTATTTTTTATAAAACTTAATATAATTTATAAAAATCAAAAGGAGGTTGTGATCGCCAACAAATATAGTAAAAATATTTATTTTTTTAATAAAAAGTATCCTATGTTACTTCTAGAACCTTCAAAACTATGTGTACAAAATTCATGATGAACGGTTCAGTAGTTATTGCGTGAAAAGGTAACAAACAACGCACTTTCACATTTATATTAGTAAGAGATGTTCTAATTTCAAATATCCTAGTTATAAACACTACAAAGACAGCAATTTAAAAAAAATAACATATTAAAATTAAATACCTCCAATAATATGACTCAAATTTCATAATTTATTAATTTATTATTATTAATTATATTTGCGCCTCATTCACCGCATTCCGCTCCTAATGGTTAGCTGGTAGAGAATTCCAAATGGCATTAAGCTCACCATTGTGACATATTTTTGTAGCGCAATAAAGAATAATAATAATTACTATTATTTATTCTTGACTGATTTTTCCATGTAGACTTGTAATTCAGAGATTTTCGTGTCGGATTCTCTCAAAATCCTGACAAGTATTTTCATCACTTATTACAAGCACTAGGCTTATTTTCAGATTAGATTAAAACCTCACACACAATAGTCAGTCAATATATATTACAAAATGTGTTATTTGATAATTGCTGCCACCTCTCTAACTATATTAGGAGGGCTTATGTTAATTGTTATGTAAATGTATGTAGACGTTTTGTTTTTAAGCTCAACAAAACAATTTTGAGTGCCTTAATGCTGTTAAACCGTGGAGGCTTCAGATTTCGACACTTGCATCAATAGCTGAATAATTGCTAATTACCTACATACATACAATTATTGCGTAAATAGGCACCTTAGAAAACAAACGCCAATTGCACACACAAACTAACTATACAGTAATACCCCGCTTTACGCGACCCCGTTATGCGCGGTTTCACTATAACGCGAAATTCAAATTTCGCGCTCAATTGCCCCGCGTTACGCAAAAGAGTGCGTATAAACATAATGTTGTCATCAACTTCTCTATGGTCGCGGGAATTTCAGTTAACGCGATTTTTTCCGGAACGTATCCCTCGCGTAAAGCGGGGCATTACTGTATATAAAAAAAAACAAAGACCAATAGGCATACCGAGAGTAGTTTATATTAGATCAATATATAACAGCGTGATCTTACGTAATAATGATTCACGAATAAGATTAAATGCATTGATCCAATTATTTAAATTAAATATTTATTTCTGTAGGGCGGAGGAGGTACGCCCCCATTCGATTGCTTTAGAACGCTTATTGTTTTATAGATTTGACCTTTGCAGCCTTTTTCTTTCGTATATGTATATTTTGAACCTATTTTAGTGCTGAGTTTGTGAACTACATCTATCTGACAAACTATATCTATATTAAACGATTTCAAAAGATATATTAACCTAAACCTAAATGTCATTAATATATTTGTGTAATTGTATACCTATTATATGTGTTTAAAATGAAAGAAATGTCGTTGTACTCAAATAAATAAAGACAGGATCCATAAACGTTACTGAGCACTGATTTGCTTTAAAGTATTGCTTTGAAATGTCATAATGACAGTTTACTGATACATCTGTCACTTTGACATAAAATGAATTAAAGCTAAGTAACGTTTACAAATGCTACTGTTTCGTACCATAATCACGGATTATTTTTTTCCCTATTTATTATCTATTTTGCTGGCTGGCAACATTCTTGTTTCCCCGTTACCTTATTTCGTCCCGACGACAGCGCCCTCTCGGCGGCAGAGTGAGTAATTAGCAAGAGCTACGTGAACGCACGCGCTTGCAACTCCGTCAATAATAAATTGTGGACCATTATTATAATCTGCATATCATCGCAATCAAGAGAAGAATCAACTCATACAATAGACCAGGAGCTAAGTTCGCTCCGGAGACGACAGTGGAACAGAGGAAAAGCCGAGCCAATAGTAAGTACCTGGGTACTGTCCATCAGCCAGCATTTTGAACCACACAACTACGTTTATTTACATTTTAATGTTTTTCATAAATTGATTGTATTTAGATATCAATTTAGCTCTATTAAATTTAGTCAAGGTATTGTTTGGTATTGTCATATCAACACGCGAAGTCACTATTAGGTCGTAATAAGATTTGGCTTTTTTGTTATATGAAAAACTATAATACCTTTAAAATGCGAGGTTAAGCGACACTTATCAAAATCCTTGGCATAACTTTGACATATATTTTTATATTACGTAGTAAAGCCAGGACATATTTAAAAGCCTGATGATAAGATATCAACTACAGCTAAAAGACAGCTGAAGTATTCATCTTTTAATCATACGTATCTGAAATGCCTATGACTGACTTCTATTATTAAACTCCGCTACCTCCAAGCCTTACCACAGCTTTTAACAGCGACTTCGCTCGCATTTAAGTCATTAAATAAGTATCAGAGATCATTTCAATAGAAATGAATCAATATGATAACTATATTTTCTTGCTTGGCTGGACTTATCAATTTTTTAAAATTACTACATACAATTATGTTTCCTAACTTCAAAAATTCAAATAATTTGATACTGCATATATAAAAATGACAGACGGAAATAAAAATAAATATAGAAAAATTCCAAACAGCCGAAACTATATTCAATTGGAAACTATAGTAAAAAATATATATTTTTTAAAATAAAAAGTATCCTATGTTACTTCTATTACCTCCAAAAATATGTGTACAAAGTTTCATGATGATCGGTTAAGTAGTTGTAACAATCAAACGGTAACAAATAAATTCACATTCACATTTATAATATTAGTAGGGATACTATGTACAATATGTGAAAACAAATGACTTCTAGTACTTAATGCTGCATATTATTATAATTAAATTGTATTTTGACAAGTCCAGGTGTTCCAATAGGAATCTACGAATGATGTAGCAGAATAGAATAGAATAAACAATAATGTCCTGACCTCAAATTGTAATAGATATTTAATTCTTTAATATTAATATCAGATTTATAGTATTCAAATAAATATTGCGAATAAATAATAATTGGGAATTAAAATCGCTACTGACCCACAGAGGTCGTTGTTTGCTAATTAAATTTAATTCTAATAGAATCGTTTATTGCATGTTTTAATAGCAAATTTATGACAATCTATAAGTTTAGTTCTCGAATCAATCATAAATACTAATTTGATAAGTTGTCAACCTCAAACATGTCAAATTAAATTAAAATGTTTAAAATAGTTGACGAGCAGAACTAATTGTAAGCTATGAGAATTTATGTTATTTTATTGTGAAATTACTGGAATATTTAGTGACGTCACATCGCGTTCTATATCAGGATAACAAACAGATTAAATTTTATTAATAATGACGAATAACCTCATTGAATTTACAGGTTTGTATTATATGTATGAAAAATACAAATATATATTTCAATACTAATATTATAAAAAGGAAAGATTTGTATTTTTGTATATTTGCAACGAATTGGCTCAAAAACTACTGAATCGATTTCAAAAATTTCTTCACTATTTGAATGCTACATTATCACTGATCAATATGGGCTATATAAAGTACAGGAAAACTAAGGATCCTTACTAAAAATGTTAAAAAATAAATGTCCACCCGTGCGAAGCCGGGACGGGTCGCTAGTATATAATAAATTGTATTATAATAACTTAGCATAGGCTGTAAACTATTGTAAAATGTATCATGCATGTTAACTAGACACAATGAACTTCAATACAGTTATCAAAACGTAATCAAAAACAATAACCACAGAATATTTTCAATGAAACCTAAAGTCCGTGTCCACACAAATTGATGGTCACCCGACACAGAGGTCACAAGTTCATAGCACGCACGTGGGCGGGTATTAATTACTATGACCACTCCTCTAGGATAACATGAGAACATTCTATGATACAGGATTTTAATAAATTCATATTAATAAATAAATTCACATTCATTGACTCGCTCTTCAAAGTCATAGAGTTTAAATGTAGCATCAGTCCCGAGTCGTTAACAAAAGAGATCTAGATTGACTAGAGTCTAGATCTACGAATATATTTATTATAAATTCAAATAACATTTATTACAACTGCATCAAGACAATCGCGAGGCGATGCTTTATTTCGCATAACACCATTCACAGCAATAACTTTAGCAATTCCGGCTGTTCGCAACACTGGTGCATTATCTATTGCAATACATATCATATTTGCAGTGTTGCCAGTTTTACAATTAAATTGGGACTTTAATTTGAAAGCATGTTTATTTTTCTTACTCGTACAAAAGACATCAACGCGTTAATCACTTAATGGTTTTATTTGCTTAAGGCTTTCTATGATATTTGTGAAGTAATCTAGTCTTTTTTCGGGATTAACTTAGAATTATCCCATTATAAAGAAATCTGTATGGTGCAAACACACCTATCCCTATGGCATATTTTTTCCGATCTATAAAATAAAAATTAATATCAACAAGATAACAGATTGCAAACTTCTTCTACCTACCTCATTTGTTGTTGATTATTATACAAAGTCTGGTAACACTGTCCACGCACAAAAGTTACGACGCACAAAACCTTCAGGTCAGAGTGTGACCTGCGCAGGCGCATCCCGCATAATTAGTATCCCTATGTCAGCTTTGATGAACGCGAGGAATTATTCCTGAACGATTTTATAAACCTGTGAATAGGACAATAAAGTTATTATAATTTGCTATATTTCCGAACCTTTAATAGCTTATATTATGGTAGGGTAGATTAATATTTAGATATTTATGCATATACAGTAATACCCCGCTTTACGCGACCCCGTTATGCGCGATTTCACTATTCAAATTTCGCGCTTAATTGCCCCGCATTACGCGAAAGAGTGCGTATATACATTATGTAGTCATCAACTTCTCTATGGTCGCGGGAATTTCAGTTAACGAGATTTTTTCCGGGACGTATCCCTCGCGTAAAGCGGGGCATTACTGTAATGGGCGTGATACAACATAATTAATTAGAAGGCATTTCACTCATTGTAAAAGAAACACAAGTAATACTAAATGTAATACATTGTAACATCACAAACACGGCAATTAAGAAATAAAAAACCACTTGTTGTGAACTCAAAGGTCGAGAGGAGCGCCCTCTAGTTTCAAAGAGTGGAATTATGAATATTCATAGAGAACATAATGCATGATTTAAATGTAGCGTGAAATATGCATAGTCACAAACTGTTGGTGGCGAAACAATAGCCCGTACTTTTCTTACAGTGCACCAGAACTCATATTAAATTATTATTAATTTTATTTAAATATATTTACACTAAAGACGAGATGAGTTTAGTAGTTTGTTTTAATACATGTTTTCAATTTATTTATTATTATTTTTATATAGTATTTGAAGAAGCTAATTTTTAAGAAACATTTTCTTATATTAATAGTGAATTTAAAAAAAATATGTATCTTAATATTGTATTTATCATACGTTTCGATGGATTTATAAGTGTAGTGCAACTATAGTCTATATATTTTTAAAGAAAAAAGTGTTTTCTGTTATTAAATTTAATAGTTCAATAAAATTAAATAAATAATCTTAGTTCTGGTGCAGTGTACTCCTACGGAGAGAAGGCCGGCGGCGGTCAACTTACCCACCATCTTCTATTGTCCATATTTTTATTCATTCTGAGCAAGAACAATAACTGGAGCTTCGATCGACGATAGAGCTTTAGATGTTACGATATAAGGTTGTGCGAACCTCAACACCGACGCTGATCTAATTTGTTCAACTTGCACTTTCGATGGAACTTTTTAAAATAAATCCCACGGTTTTATTTTATTAGTTGCGATCGACTCACGACGTTCTACACGAAATTACTTTTTATATTTTAGATTTAGCTCAATTGTGATCACGTTAGAAATCTTTGCAGGGAGTGCAAAAAAAAGGTTCCTCTAATTTAACCTTTAGCTACTGAGGTGGATTTAATTTCACGTAAACACTGACGTGGGGGCCTCCGAGTCCCCCACAGGCCCTCACCTCAGTAGTTAAAGGTTAAAAGTAGAAAATATTTTTAGGGCAATATCTATTATTTATTTTAATTGTACTTTGCATTAAAATTTCCCAAATACAATCTTTCTATAATCCTTTACATTTATAAATTCTAGAGCTAATGAAATTAAAATAGTTTATTAGCATAGACACTAAAAGCATGCGCTTGCTTATCGTTAGGCTCTACAATGGCTTCGAAAAGGCGTATGACAAGAAGAAGACCACAAGAAACTCGTCAATCATAGCCTGTACTAAAAATAATAATAAAAAAAAACAGAATTTTAATTCAGAAAAATAAGTAAATATTTAAATGCTTTTATTTTAAAATAGTTTTTTTTATGCAATAAAGAGTTGATACCTTATTGTGATTGTTGATTAGCGATTGCGATACAAAATTACAATGAACTTTTTACCTTAAAAATGTGCAGCATCCGTGTGTCTTAACTTTAGGTATTGTCAAATTAGTACGTCGGTGCGAGCAAATCTAAATTTAATAAGTAAGATTACACCGAAGAAAAACACTCAAAAGCCGGAGGTAGTTCAGGTTTATTTTTTTAAATCCCAAAGCAATTAGTCAACAAATCGACTACCGCAAACGGTGTGTAACCCAACCCGTAGCGACATACATTTGTTTATTTATGTGAATTCTGGTATTACACGCCACATTCCTGAATGCTTTCTATCATAACAACGAATGGGCCTACGCAACTAAACCGAATTTATTATCAACGTTTAACAATGAAATTTTTGGATACGTTTCTGGATGCGGTAATTTCCCGCACAATAACACTGCTGCGGGAAGCTCAGTAGTAGTATTATTACAAACCGAATGAAATTTTAAATATAGAATTCAAGACAAATTGAAGACAGTAACGCTTTTAAAAATTAATGAAAATAACAATTGTATAACGCCCTACTTTTTTTTTTATTGATAGCCCAGCATATGAGCACACTCCGCCTGATGTTAAGCTAGAGTGCGGTCCATGAGCATAGACAACTGTTACCACAGACAGTCGACTCCACTATGCCGGCTTGAGGAGACGAATGTGCTCTGTCCAAATCAACAGAGCACATTCCTCTCGTTATCCCGGCTACTTCCAAGCTGATCCCGAAACGCGACTAGGTGTTCCGCTTGAAAGTGGTGGTACTTCCCCAGGACGGCATACTGGGCAAAATAAAACAATAATAATACATATATTTGAATTATTTATCTAATTTATTTCCCTTTTACTGTAAAAAGAAGTTTTTAAATCAGTTTATATTACATATACTTTTTATTTATAATAATTTATATTTATATTATAACGAATTTGATAGAGAAGTTTGTTTGAAGTCGACCTTTTAAATTGACCTGCCTTATCCAATTATTTTTAGTTCCCAAAAGCATTTCTTTATTGACCCATAGCAGCGTATTTGCCGACGAGCCACAAGTGCCGTCGAGAGCTCTCCACAGAATCATCGCCGTCGTGAAATAGACTGAATGCTTCATTTATAATTCAAAAATAATTCCCAGAAAGTACTTCAGAATGTTAACCTATTGTTCGCTGTGCAACGAATTAAACAGTTGTTTGCGTTACTGAGAGTGCTTTGGGAGAGGAAATCGTATATCCAAGCGCCTTAAATTATAACGTAAATAAATTTTGAGGATTTACTAAGATGTTTAAATTTGTAAATGTATAGTTAATCAGATTGTTGATTGGTCCCACAGGACAGGTCAGGTCTATTTATTCATTTATTTATTTATAAAGCCTACCTACAAAATTACATTAGAACTTCATATTATAAAAAGGACTACAATTATATAGACTAAATTAAATTTTAATTATAGGATGGGACGGCATGCTCAAGGGAACCACCAGTTAATCCTTTGTGAATAAACTTAAATATTTAAATAAAGTATTATTATTAACAGTATAAACATTACAATTATCAAAGCCAAGTAAACCGAATTGGATTCTAAAAAGAATTGCAAAAGAAGTCTTATACGAATAAAAAATTCCCACAACCCACTTCTGTAAGGGGAGTCCACAAACTAGATCTAACAGGCGCGCCTAACCTCGGTGCGGTCCCGCGACCTTACCAGCACATAAATCAAAAATTTAATGAGAAGCTTACTAAATAAATGAATATAGTTTCACGAATTGTACGGGCGCGAAGCAAATAGTCCAGTTCGTCAATACTTAGGCACAGATTAGGCTGCGAACACAATAGGTATATAATAATAATAAATTCTTTATTGTACCAAAAAAAAACACAAAAGGCGAACTTAATGCCATTAGGCATTTTCTGCCAGTTAACCTTTGGAAGATGTGAGCGGTGATGTTAATAGTACAGAAAACAAAAATAAATAAAAAATAACACACAAATAATTTTGATTATTAATAAATAATTACACCAATAAATATGACATTTTATATTTAATATATTTTTTAAATGTACATGTTGAAACGAATTTATTAGCTTCGGAAAGGCGTATGACGAGAAAAAGACCACAAGAAACACGTCAATTGTTGCCTGTACATGAAATAATTAACAAAAAAAAAAACAATTGAATTTTAATACTGAGAAAAGAAAGTAAATAACAATCTATAAATTATGGACCACAAAAATTAGATATCCAAATATTCGTAATATTTTTTTCTTATAATGTAAAAATATTAATAAATAAAACTCACTATACACCTTGATTATAATAATTTCTTGCTTTTTAAACAATGAATTTCTTTTTTCATGCTCAGATTTTTTAAATAAAACTTTAGAAAGACATTCTAAACATATACTATGTAATAGTTTCTTTTTAGTCGCCTTGATTATATAATAACAAACGAATATGGGCATTACATTTTAATATGGATACAAAGTAGTGTAAACAAAGGCTAGGAGATTAGTCGTGAAACATCGGCGCAGGCGCAACTCAGTTTGCGATCGACGGATAACCTCCAAATTGATTTATTATATTTCAATTTTTTACTCGCTAACACCCGTCCATGGTGTTGTGTAGGTCATAGTGTGAGTATTGTGTTTTGATGCTGTTACCCATTGTGATGTTTTGAGCTTATTCGAAAGCTTCATTACTTTACTTTTAAATTTAATAAATAAATAAAAAAGTCACGGCGAAATAGTAACCTCGATAAAGCATTTTAAAATTAGTTAAATTATATTCACATATAGCTGAAGCTATACTATTAACATAAGCGAAACTATTTTTTTTTAAAATAGCTTTCAAATATAATTTTCGATTTTTAAAAACAAAAACTCAATGGTTTCTGAAATAATCAACACAACAATGAAATATCTATACAAATTATTTCTTTATTAAATTGAGATTTTGTAGATCCTAATTTTAAAAGCCCCGGCAATACAGTACCAAAATAAAATAGGTGTTTAAATTGACTATATTTTAGGCTTGTTTATGTAGTTTGATTCAAAGTTTAATCATCACAATCTAAATCAGCCATTCTCAAAGTGTGTTCCGCGGAACTCTAGGGCTAAAATACTGCAAAAAATACCTACCAAAGGGAGATTATAAGGTTACATCTAAATATTACGTAATATTACATTGCAATATCATATATATAATCAGTTTTTTATAATTATATTAAGGCTTTTTCCTTCGCCAAAAAAGTTTGAGAACCGCTGATCTAAATAAAGAAAAAACCGACCCGGCCTTTTAAATTAATCTAATAAAATTAATAATTCATTATAAGGAAATAGGTAAGCAAGTCGACAATTTAAAATTGGCATCATAAATTATATTAAATACATTACGCAAAAGGTTAGAGATATCACTTTGTAAAATTCAAACTTGATAAATAAGTAGAATCTACAATCGCCATATTTTGATGACCTCAATTTCCGTGTTCATGAAGTTTCATAAAAATCTTGAAGAAATAATTGCCGTACTTTATTGTCAATAATTTGAAATATATCACATGCCAAAACGGTCATCATAGCTAAAAAGAATAAGGTAATTTTAACACGCATATACCTCTATAATCTGATCAAGAATTACAATCGAAACTCCTTATAAACATATAAGATATAATGAAAGAATTTTTAAGTTCTGTTCACCAGTTCCTCCATATAAACAAAATTTTTTTGTTTTTTTTTTAAATTGGATATAAATAAAACAAAAAACAATCAAAACGTAGCGTTCCAAATTCAAAATATCAGAATGGCGTGCAATATATAATTTAATAAACTTTTTAAGTATTTATTTTGTAAAACACCACATAATCAGATTAGGCCAACTTTACTGTACTTAACCTACATTATAAATATTTATCACATTATATAAATAACATCACGACCTTCATTATAACTGAGATAATCACTAGCTTCATATATGCATAAATCAGCCATTCTCAAAGTGGTGTTCTGCGGAACCCTAGGACTAGAATACTGCAAAAAATACCTACCAAAGGGAGATTATAAGGTTACATCTAAATATTCCAACTAAATATATATAAATTAGTTTTTTATAATTATATTAAGGCTTTTTCCTACGCCAAAAAAGTTTGAGAACCGCTGGCATAAGTAATAACAATCCAAATTTCATTTAAAAATAATTCTTTTTTTAAAAGTCTGGGGTTCTACTCGGGTGCATGATATTCGAACGAAAATACTGGTGTTTCCTATTCAGAAACACTTACGGCCTCATATAGTATAGTAGTATTCACAAAATTACGGATTTGACAGGGACGTCACGACAGATAGCCGCCTACACAGGGCTTATTTTACGGACGTTTGATAGGACTTTTTACGGACTTATATATATATTTACTTACTGAGATGACGGTATTACAAAACTTCGGATATACCTGAGTAGCCCCCCTGGTATCAAATTCATATATATAAAGAAAGTACTATAACATTAGATATCAAGCCGGCATAGCGAAGATGACTTCTGCAGTCCTCCCTCTAATTAAATCACGTGACCGGGCATTATAAAAACAACAATAGTATTCAAAATATACTAAAATAATGTTTACTTTAGTATATTAATTATGTATATTGCATGTTTATATGTTTTTTTTTAATGGTCGTGACGTGTTGAGTGTTATTCGTGCTAGAACGAGTTGAGGTCAGAATAATATCATCCGATCCAATCGGACACAAGCCGATGACTGTATCGATTATTTATTTAAAGCGATTTACAGAAACGGATGATCTAATTTTACGATTCGAATGACGAGTTACATAGTTTTCATTCTTTTTAGATTTGACGCTGGCTTCATGAGCTCAGTTAAGCTACTCAAGTGGACTATTGTTGGAAACTATCCCCATCATAGTGGCATGTTAATCAGCGACACCTCCTCTATAGTTAATGAGTTGTGAACAATCGATATAATTATAAATTCATGTAATAAAGAAGAATCCTATAAGAAAACAGAAAAAGTGTTTTTTATAAATTTTATTGTAATACCTAGCTGTTGCCCCCGACTTCGTTCGCGTAATAACGAAATATAAAGTACTATGAAGTTTAATAATGTTTCATATTTCAAGGACGATTGTATTTTATGTCAATTTTTGAGCTGTCATGTACTGTCACGGTAATATATAAAATTCAATGGAAAAAAAAAAAGTCGTATCAAGTCAGAAACATTCGTGGGCTCATGCACAACAACTTTGCTAAAGATCATCACATGATCAAATGCATAGTTTACGATTCTATAAAGGACACACAGACAAACATTCTTTTTTATACATAGAAGATTAACTGAATACGAATAATTAATGAAGATAAATATTAAATAGTCATTTCTAATAAATACTTAAGTCTATATTAAGTCGCGGAAGTGTGCAAAGATCCCAGGTCATTCAGACTTTAAAACAACACGATCTAAGAGTCGAGAACTCTATTTACGTCATCAAAAAACGATATCCGTGAGGGTATCAATATTTTTTACTTGAGCGATGACATGAAGTGTTAGTCATTTTAAAATTATTTTGCAATATAAATAATTATATTAACATTAATGAAATACATCGAATAGTAAGTAGCTTACAGTTACAATGTCATTTTAAAAATAATACCTAACAATATGTATGGCATTGTTTCACCAACATTAAATCTTTACTAATATTACAAAAAGGAAAGATTTGTATTTTTGTATGTTTGTAACGAATTCGCTCAAAAACTACTGGACCGATTTCAAAAATTCTTTCACCATTTGAATGCTACATTATCACTGATCAATATAGGCTGTATAAATTACATGAAGAAAAAAAGGATTACTAAAACTACAATAATGTAACCTAAGGTTGTCTAAAATTATCATAAAAGGCAGGCGTCGTTGAAATATTAAAATTCATAGTACTTTATATCTTCATTATTACGCGAAATCCAGAGTCTTACGCAGAGGTCCCGAGTTCGATAGATTGATTCGTTTTAGGTTTATGTTGTCTTTGTCCCCTAATATATTATAGTCCTGTCTGTCCTAGTAAATTTGAATTAAAGGCGTGAACATACGAATAGTGCATCCACAAACAACGTAAAGGTTTATGTTTCTCTTAACAAATAAGTGAAGAAACGTTTTGTTTTTGTTTTTTTATTGCAGTTCACAAAACATCCGCTTTCGCACGTTACCAGTAATTGCTACCTTCGACCCGCATGCCTATTCTGAACGTTTAAAACATATATTCATCTTTCTGTTTTCTCTATTCACTAAGGTAATACATCATTTCAATGTACCTCATAAAGCACGTAAAGAAGGTCTTAACAACCACTGTTATTAACACAAAAATAAGTTCTAATAGAGTTAAAATAGAGACGATTGTTCTATTAAGGCTTTGTAGGCAATTAAGACGGCGCTCTTGAGTGACTTTTTGACGTTTGCAAATCAAGTGATTCACATAAAAATATTACTTGCGCGAGTAGACATTAACAATGGGTTAATAGTTTCCTGTTAACTTTGTATATAAAATGTATTATATGTGAATAAATAATAATAATAATGTTATGTTTATTTAGCCAAAAATATAAAACCCTAGATACAATTATGCTATATCATAAGACTGTGTTTTGTTTTTTTTTTAAATTTAAATGTATTTCTCTCTCTCTCTCTCTCTGTGTGTGTGTGTGTGTGTGTGTGTGTGTGTATGTGTCAAATGAAATGAAATGAAAATCGTTTATTAGCATAAGCACTAAAGGCGTGCGCTTGTTCATCATCAAAGCCTCGGAAAGGTGTATGACGAGAAGAAGACTGTATAAATATGTACCATATAGAAACAATATCTTATTTTGATGAAGAATTAGTCTTGGCTATCAATAGCGACTTGCTGTCTACCAACTCTAAGTTCCAAATCAACGTGGTGCGTAATCGAGCGGTCGCCTACAACCAGCAATCTGACGTAGCCACTGAATTAACTACTATTCGTGTGAATCAGTTATCGTGCGTAATTTAGCTGCAAATTATTCATTAACCTAGGGGTTCCCAATCTTTTTCAGACCGCGGCGCAATTTCAAGCTTAGTATTTAAAACCATTTAAAAAAATATCCGCGAATATTTGTGGTTTCGGATTATGATAGAGGATAGACTCACGGTGCCCCTCTTTATTTTCTACGACGCACACTTTGGGAACCCCTGCACTAACCCATTACTATGCGTTTACATTGGTCATTAGTTACCGCAGTAAAGTCTCTACCTAGTAACTAACTTATACAAAATTTAAATAGAAATGTGACCTAGGTCAATGACTTTAGTATATTCCTAAAGCCCTAAATATATTTAGATAGAGAACAAAACAATACTAAGAATGAACTTTTCAATAAAGCTTAGAACAATAGTGCGTATTAGTACGCTGTACACTGTTACCGTGATATACAATGATTAACATCTATGAATGCGCGATCACGCCCCAACGGCGCCCACGCGTGCTTTGCCGATGATCCATAATACAATTAAAGATCACTAACTTACTCCGTCCTACGTTTTAACACTGTTCAGACAACGCCCTCCCAGAGGCACATAACATTAAAATAAATTCATCCTTCTATATAAAAAAATAATTTATTTGAAATATGAGAAGAAGACATCACAAGAAACTTGCCAATCATAGCCTGTACAATATAATATTATCAGGTACATTCTTGCTTAACGCAAATTATAAATACAGCGGTATCTCGACATACGAGTTTAATTAAAAGTAACCTTGCTCGTATCTCAAAGCACCGTATGCTGCTGCGAATGTAGATAGGGACGCATGTTGGGGTCGTATCTCAAATCTTGCTCGCATTTCAAAGCAAAATATCGCTCCCTCGGCGGCTCGTATCTCAAAACACTCGTATATCGAGGTACCACTGTAATTAAAATGTCTTGAATAAAATGTTTCTTCCAATCTGTATCCTATCTGCATTAATCTCGTATACTTAATCTTTGATAAACAATATTGAATAGTTTCCAAGAATAGATCGCGTCGATCCACATCAAATGTGTAGGAAACTCGCGTACAGTGCTGCGACGAATTTGTCAGAGAATCGAGACACACATCACATACTAATTCGATCATTTTATATTTCAGTCGTCGTCAAATTTCTTTGAATTACACAAAAGCATTTATAAAGAATGTTTTTGTTTTATATTTATTTATTTAAAACTTTCTTGGACTTTACAGAAGACGAACTTAATGAAATGAAAATCGTTTATTAGCATAGGCACTAAAGGCGTGCACTTGCTCATCGTTAGACTCTACCGTGACTTCGGAAAGGCGTATGGCGAGAAGAATATCACAAGAAACTCGTCAATCATAGCCTATACATAAAATAATAATAATAATAAAAACTGAATTTTAACTGAGAAAAAAAAGTAAATAACAATTTATAAATTAGATTGCACAGTGGTTACAGTAAATGTCAAATTAATAACATATATGTATATAAAATACATGTATAATGCCACTGGGACCTTTGGAACCAGCAGAAAGGTTGTATACAGAAGGAATAGATGCAGATCAAGACTAACATTAAAAATAATAATAATAAAAAGAACCTATACACATATATAAATATAAAGTATCCTGGTTGTAAATTTGACAGGACACACTCTTCTACTTCCCAACTACTTCCAATATGTCTGCCTACGACACTTATTAGTTCAAAAAAAAAAGATTACATTTTAAGATTTTTTCCTGAAAATTAGGCGGAGTGTATAAGAAATGAGCCTATCGTAATATGAAGGGTTGTATTTAAATAATATATTCGATAAGAAAGCTTCATATGAGCTTTGAAAGCTTTGAAAAATTGTTTTATATTTAAAATTTTAAAAAATACCGCCAAATTTACTACTGAACCCCTTAATATATATAATATACAAGTATATATAACAATGGATAATTTAATATAATTCAAACGGCGATAAAACTATTAATACAGATACATAAGCATGCAGAGCAGCAATAGGCGAGCCTTAATTGGAATTCAACGTCAATAGTGTTGACGAGCGCATGACTTAATGTATTTGTCCCTATTGACCCCAAGTTTGTGACCCCAGTTGTTATATGTCCCGTCAATAAAATTTAGTATAATTGGCTGTTTCAGGCGGAAATCCATATTAAAGGAAATTATTTAAAATTATTTTGCTTATAATTAAGATGATGTATCCTGATGATGCCACGTGAAGTGGCGAAACGCGTCGTGACAAGTTAATTGAATGTTGTAGCGGGACTTATAAGCAAAATAATTTCAAATAATTTCCTTTAATAAAATTTAGCATTGGGTTTATATGATTTTAGTTAATTTAACGTTCTATCTTAGTATTAAATGTGAAATTATATCTGAAGGAAATCGAGAACTACAATGCCTTCCAAAGTAAACTGTACAAAATTGAGTTAAAATAGGTTTGATTGGAACAAATAAAAATGGGACAGAATAACATTTTTTTCTAGTTTGCGGGTCACAAATTTGGGTCCAGTAGAGACATGTTGGCATTAAGTCACAGCATGGCTCTATAACGAACATAAAACAATATGATCTATATAAGCTAAGGACACGACCCGTGCCGTGCCACTGCGAATCTTTAATATCTAATTGTATTATAATACTTATTTTTGTAGATGAGACAATCCGTTTGAAATATATTTGTTGCATTAAGTATTTATTGAATTTGTATGTATATCTAGTAGCTTTTACCCGCGGCTTCGCTCGCATTTAAGTCATTAAACAAGTATCAGAGATCATTTCAATAGAAATGAATCAATATGATTCCAAACAGCTGAAACTATAATCAGTTGGAAACTATAGTAAAAATCAATTTTTTTTAAATAAAAAGTATCCTATATTACTTCTAGTACCTCCAAAAATATGTGTACAAAGTTTCATGATGATCGGTTAAAACGTAACAAACAAACTCACATTTACATTTATAATATTAGTAGGGATTTAATGTGTATTCATATACATTTATTACGAAAGTAATTTGAAAAATAACATTGTAATATACTACCATCGATTATAATAAAGAACAATTTTAAATAAAAAATGCCTCACAGAGACTCATAAAATGTAGGTAGAATTGTAGTAAAATCTAACCTGTTACTCTATGAGATAATATATTCAAGATATTAATACAATAAAGATAGAGAATGTAGATTGAATCTTTATTGAGGATATCCTTTGTGTCACACGAACACGTTCTGTTTTTCTGTGTTCATGTGAATTTTTATAATATTGTGCTTTTTAGAAATAATCGCTATGAAAACAGGTATGTTAAGCTGCATCTAACATATATATTACTACTGGGCTACTTAATCGTATTCACACTAATGATAAATATTATCGTCATATAAAATGGGTAAAATTTGTATGAAATATTTAGGATTACAATGTAATGACTGTAGGTAGACGATGGTTGTAGATTTTATTATAGATAACTAGCTGGCCCGGCGAACTTTGTTCCGCCTTAGAAGCAATAAATAAACAAATTTTGGATTTAATTAAGTTCAATTTTTTATTAGGAAAAACAAATAAAAAAATCAAGTATTTTAATGATTCTTTATTATTCATGTATTTTGTTGCATAGGTTGCACTCTTTAGTTAACCACCTTGGGATACACGACATTTTTTGTTTTATTATCAAGCGCAAGAACAAACAACGCAGATGGTCTTCCGACCCATGAACATGCCACATATATGATGATTTAACTTGATGACTTGGCATTGCCAACCGAGCCGTTTCACGGGCTGCCTCGCTTTGCTCTTGTGATTATAAAGCACGAAGTCAAGCCATATTAACGCGGCGTTCTTCACGGGCGATTCCTTGTTCTTCCTCAGTCCTTTCATTCACAATGTTTCGTATCCTTCTTGCATTACTGCTTTGTCAGGAAAGATTCGATCGTCTCGGTCGCGTCATTGTTAATGATGATCATTGACATCACCCCTACCTCGTTTTGATCCACAACTATAATAGGAATCATTCTTCGGCTTCTTGTTGTTACTCACAGTACCGTTTTTCGTTTCCAAACTGTTATCGTTACGAATCATCGTTGTTCTCATCGTTTCCCTTCGCCTAATTGTTCATTTCAATTTGATAGGAGTAAGGCCCGGTGCGTTTTGATGTAATCCCTGGTTCAGAGCCTTTCCCTTTAGATTTGTTAACCCAGACCATGTCTCCAATCGAATATTCTGGCGGAATAGTTTCTTTAACTGATGGCCTGAGTTCCTGCAATAACCCAGCTCTTTCAAGATCTTCCTTAACGCTTGGCTAAGAAGATCAAACGTAGTGCGCATTTATCTTCCAAACAACATTTCACTTAGTTGGTATCATTACCTTAGTTGGCGAATCTTTTTTATTCACTGGATACGTTTGGTTACTTTCATTGTCGCTAGATTCGCTAGACTTGTTGTGTTGTGTCGTGCTAGGCGTCTCGTTCGAAACTATTTATGCATTGCTTTGCCGCTACTAATGCACACTTTTGAGAAGTGGTTGTTCTTCCCGCATAACCTACAGCGTTTGCCTCTGGCTAGACATTCCTCTAAATTATCGTGATAGTCTCCAAGGGTGTACCCAAATTCGCAATAACCAGCAAGGCTACGTAGTTGTGAAGAAAACTGATAGATTGTTTCACCTTCTTCCCGATGTCTTGTTCCAAAACACACTTTTTCCGAGAGTACGTACGTTTTCTTGCCATAATAATTGTTCAATACAATAATCCCAGTCTTTATTGTAGGGGTTGAAAACATCGAACTTAAACTTGACGATCGACATCGTTATTTACATTATTAATAAAATATAAATGCAGTTTTAACATGAAAAGCTGTTTATTTTCAACCACAATGACATAAGTGACAATTGTATTTTAATTATGTAACAACTTTTATTCTCTTTGACGTTTTATGACACGCCCCGCACGAACCCGGTCAAACGGGATAAAAAGTATCCTATGTCCGTCTCCTAGTTCTAAGCTACCTCCTCACCAATTTTCAGCCAAATCGGTTCAGCCGTTCTTGAGTTATAAATAGTGCCACTAACACGATTTTCCTTTATATCCAACGGGGTAAAAAGCATCCTAAAGCCTTCCCCCGACCCTAAGCTACATCCCCACCAATTTTCAGTCAAATCGGTTCGGCCGTTCTCGAGTTATAATTAGTGTAACTAACACAACTTCCTTTTATATATATAGATAAAGCTTGAACATGACCAATGTCATTTTATGTTTACTTTTAGGTATATAATAGGATGACAATGCCCCTATACAGCAGCTATTCTTCTACATCATAGTAGATTTATTATATATTATTATGACATTAGTATGTAAGTGGACAATGCCGGTATACAGCAGCTAAATCAAATTGATAATTATTAAATTTATTTTATTTATATTTGTATTTATATTGACGAGTAAAAACCCTCTATTGGAGCCCATTTACTAAGAGTAGGATTAAAATAAGCCGAAAAAGTCCTTAAATTATTTAAATCACGTTCGTGACTGACCAAAGACTGACTATCACAGACACATTATTCTCCATTGAGTTTTCAATTAAGTTTTTCATAACTTATTAAGATCACAAACTCTAATCGAAATAATTTGTGCTTTATTGTATAAAAAATTAACATATATTATATGTACTAAGTATAAAAGTAGGGTAAACTGACTTATTAGTGACCACTAAACTATTATTATCGGATATTGCGGAAATTTTATCCAGGGTGAGGCATGGGAACATCCCACATTTCAATGCAAATCCGGTTAACAATTTTGTCTTGAGTGTGTAAATTTAGTGCCACAAGATCTATTTACACTAGTTACTTTACTACTTTTGATAGTGTTAAAGAGTTTTTGGAATTTTAACGATTACCGATTTAATGACTATAGGTAATAATAATATTTTATGAGTTTTCAATAATTATAAATTTAATATATATATACAAATTGACAAATAATAACCTGTATAAACGTAAGAAAAATTGACATAGAATAATTATAAATTGACATTCTGTTATTAATTAATTTATTTTTTTTTGCACGCCAAGTAATTGGTGAGACATGTGAAACGGTATTATTTTATTAATTTACATCCCTGTGCCAGTGTATCATGCAAAATAAATATGTTTCATTTCATTTCATTTCACTAAATGTGAATGTACATAACTTTTTTTGTTTTGAAATTTCATAGTTTTTTTTATCAGCCTTATGAAATGTGGGAGTTTCCCATGCCCCACCTTGTACTAAATGCCTACATATTATAGATGTCCTTTCAGTAAACTATGAGTATCAGGTTAACGACTCCACGTAACACCCAGAATTGATACAAAACAAAAAAAAAAAACAAAAGAAAACAACAAATACACAATAATGTGGCGAGTACTTATTTAAGAAGATTTGAGGTTTTGACGTTTAGTCTGCCAATGTCATCTTTCTTGTATTCTTCTAATCTTTTGATTGACACAATGCATTGTGATAATTATATATTTTAATCAATTTCAATCTACTTTATTATTTCACTCAAGTTTCTCCAAAATAATAATATGTATCGATATAAAATCGAATTAGAAACCTTCAATAACAGATCAATGCACTACTAATCACTTTGTTTGTTGCTTTGTTTTCCTTCCAAAACTCTGTCAGTGGTTATAAAAAATTTAACCACGTATCAAATTGGTTTTAAAGTTCGCTGGGTGTGTGTTTTAATTTTGATATAATTTATTACAAAAGTTTAAATTTGCAAGAACTAAACGTTTACCTTAATATAAAAATCAACGTTCTAATTACAAAAAAAGGTTGATGTTCATTTAAAAAAAAAAAATCGTTAAAACATCAATAATGTTTTTGTTGCGATGCACACCAATTATGTGGCAATAATCAATTTGAAGCGTGACCTGTGCCAGTATAAAAACTTATTTTATGAGAAAAAAGCTTATACTTCCTTTTGTTTTAAGTTTGAAGGTCATAAAATACATATATTAGCTCTTATTTTTGTTAGAGCCAATAGTCCAATCAATGAACTTTTGGTCCTATGTAAAAAAAAAAATTCTAACCCGGACAAAAAAAATACAGTCGTATAGAAACAGAAAAAAGAATATGAGTATCTGTGTGGAGCAACGAGAGACAAGTCTGTCTTGTTAACTTGGACGGTACTTACGCATCTTTTCAAGCCAGCATAGTGGAAACGAGCAATGCCTTCATTTCAGACATCTTTACTAATATTATAAAGAGGAAAAATTTGTATTTTTGTATGTGTTGTTGTGCTCAAAAACTATTGGACCGATTTCAATAATTCTTTCCACATTTGAATGCTACATTATCACTGATCAATATAGGCTATATAAATTACAGGAAAAATTTGGCAGAGAGGTAGTTAGTAGACATCCTCTAAGAAAGGATTTTGCGACAGGGGTGTGATAGGCATTTTCTGTTGACTGAAATGTGAAACATTATTAAACTTCATAGTACTTTACATCTTTATTACTACGCGAGCGAAGTCGCTGGCAATAGCTAGTATTTATTATAATAATTATAATATACCTCTATGACGTCATGTCTTTATTTATTTATTTATTTATTTATTTTGAGACATTGTCATTAATAATAATAAATAAATAAATAAAATGTTACCTTTGTTATCTGTTACTCGTACAGTGTTACTTGAATAACATTTTTAATGTAAATATCTAAACGACGTACTATGTTCGCTTTTTTTGTTTCTAAATATATTTTTAAACCTGTTCATAATAATTATGTGGTCCAATAATGAGCTGTTATTATGTGCCAGGAAAAAAACTATTATACAAACCGCTACTGTACGAATTAGGGCAATAATTTGTTTGAAGGATGTATTCGTATCATTATTAGTTTTTAGGGTACTGCATTTTAAATTGCTGTTCACAGACAAAAAGGTTGAAATTTCAAACACAAAAATATTTTCGATGGTCCCACACTAGGCAATGCCTGTCACGTGGGAATCACTTACTATTACCAACTTTTAATTAGTAAGATTATATATACATACATATATACATATTAACATTACTTTTTTTGAAAATGAAAATGAAAATCGTTTATTAGCATAGGCACTAAAGGCGTGCACTTGCTCATCGTTAGACTCTATCGTGACTTCGGGAAGGCGTATGGCGAGAAGAATATCACAAGAAACTCGTCAATCATAGCCTGTACATAAAGTAATAATAATAAAAAAAACTGAATTTTAATTCAGAAAAAAAAAAAGTGAATAACAATTTATAAATCATATTACACAGTGGTTACAATAAATGTCAAATTAATAACATATATGTATATAAAATACATGTATATGTCCAATAATATGTATATAAAAATATTTTTAAAAAATTAAATAAAAAAAAATATATAGCTACCTATACAACATTAAAAAAATACAGTAAAAAAAAATAAAATAATCCTTCTAGTAAGCCAACAGTAAGTCAAGCTCAAACACTAGTTTAACCACGCATTTCCATCGCTCATATAATCAATAATTCTGTAATAAGCCTTTTTAATTAGCGTCTGCAATCTTTTTCAGAGCAGGAGTAGGCAGACTTGTTAATAACTTTTTTGTTTTTAATAACTTTATATAAATTTAGTCGCACATGCTGTTTGATTTATTCTTAGGGTCTAGTATGGCATCAGGGTCTCATGAACTGCTCTGTTTCTCTATAACTCCAGGCTAGAAGAATCCCAGCAACTTTTGGTTTCCCTAATCTGGTTGGGATGTTAGTTGTGTCTGTGACTTTTGATCATTTATTATATAGAAAGGGTCCCAATTATCACAGTAAAATTAGATACTTTTCTAGGTCTTATAGATTTTAAGAAATAATTGTCAATACCTAAAAATAAGAGGTACGGAACCTTTCAATTATAAATACAATTCGAACTTGATATTTTTTTGTTAATCAGACAATATTTTAAACTAAAATGTTCAATGATGTGCTAGCTTATTTTTCCTTACAAAAATCAGTGTCTCTCATGGTCAAATATTTTATTATAATCTACTAATGAACGCTATGCTTAAATAAGCTTTATAGTAAGCTACAGAAAGCTATTTAAATTAGTTAATAGCGTCGTTGTTTGATCGGGATTGGCATAAAGTCATATAATAAGCTGCCCCATGATATTAGTAGCCTCCCTCTTTATCAGTTCAAGAAAATTATAAAAAGCAAACTTATTCAAAAATCATATTACACGTTAGATGAATATCTTATAGATAATAAAGCTTGGACATAACCAATGTCATTTTATGTTTACCCTTAAGTATACAATAGTATGACAATGCCCTATACAGCAGCAAGTTTTCTACATCATAGTAGATTTATAATATATTATTATGACATTATTAGTAAGTGGACAATACCAGTATACAGCAGCTAATTCAAATTGGTAATTATTAAATAAATGAAACGATTTTTTTAAAAATAAATATTACAATCTGTTGCCTTAGCGTCAAAAACTAGTGTACGTTTGTCTTGGCGCTGCACATTCGTCTTACATTCTAAATATAACTTAAATTAATATAAAAATATGTAAATATATATAACAAAAAATAATATAAAATATAATAAAAAATAGAAAAAAAATTGTTTTATAATTACGGGTAGGTTAGGTAAATTAATAAATTTAATTCTTTTATATTTGTATTGACAGGTAAAAGCGCTCTATTGGAGCCCAATTACTAAAAGTAAATAAATATGCAGCAATGAAAACGAACGAACCTAAGATATATTGATCTAAACTTAATGTGAAATCTAGTTAAGTTTGGAGGCGTAATTTCTTTGATGTAAGGAACATCGGTCGTACTTTACGATACATTCCCGACCTCTCAATCTATGCTCGTAGCGGGGGATCGACCCGTGAAATCAGTCTGCACTATGATTAATAATATACTCTTATTGTGGTTAATCGAGCGAGCGCACGCGATGAAATCTGTGGTAACAAAGTGCGTACTTTGCATATGTAAATTATCTTATTAGAATTTTTTTTTAATGTTTTTGCGTAATCCAGTTTTAAATATGATTACGTTACCAATCCCTACTAATATTATAAATGTGAATCTGAGTTTGTTTGTTACGTTTTCACGCAACAACTACTTAACCGATCATCATGAAACTTTGTACACATATTTTTGGAGGTACTAGAAGTAACATAGGATACTTTTTATTACAAAAAAATAAAATATTTTTTACTATAGTTTCTAATTGACTATAGTTTCAGCTGTTTGGAATCATATTGATTCGTTTCTATTGAAATGATCTCTGATACTTATTTAATGGCTTAAATGCGAGCGAAGCCGCGGGTAAAAGCTAGTAATAATATAAAAGTGTACCTACTAATACTAACATTATATTATTGGCGAGTTTCTTGTGATTTCTTCTCGTCGTATGCCTTTCCGAAATCTCCGTAGATTCTGACTAAAGGGCCTATTAGAAATTAAGATTTATGATTTTGAACGAAAGTTGGTAGAATTCAACTAATTAACCAAACCTATAAGCAAATGATGAAAGTAAACAAAAAACAATAACAAAAATTTTTAATTACCTACACACGATTATTCGTCCAAACTGCTATTTTTTGAAAACTAACAAAACAGCCTTCAATGAGGTTAATTTAAGCAGGGTTGTTTCTACGTCTAATGTGTTAATATTTAATAAAGCCAATTTAAAATCAGAATGCCAACCCGAGCATCCCCTAAAATCAATCAAAATGCATCCTGTCTTGAGAGTGTAGAGAAAAAAACTCTAGCTAATGTTCATTACCTATGCAGTTAGCGTGTTTGTAAGGAAACGACACGTAGAGGATACGCCAAGACGCGATACGAGTTACAATTCGATTATGCGACGGGACGTCGAGATTTTTTGTGTTACAATTATTTTTTTTACTATTCTAAAACTTTATTATCTACTTTTAAGTGTAGTCAAATATAAAAGCAATAATACGAATTATTCGTGGCTCGGAATATACAAGATTTAAGCATCTTTAAAGCTAAGCAAGAATTGTATATACTAACTAGCTTTTACCCGCAGCTTCGCTCGCATTTGACTCATTAAATAAATATCTGAGATCATACTAACTATAGTCAATTGGAAACTATTCCGTGCAAAAGTAAGATCCACTTTTTGCTTTTCAGTTTTTATTAGGGCTGCTTGACATTGACAGTCGTATTTTTTATAAAACTTAATATAATTTATAAAAATCAAAAGGAGATTGTGATCGCCGACAGTTTTTTTTTTTAAATAAAAGTATCCTATGTTAGTGGGAATTTCAATAGCGGTAAGCAACAAGTCGCTAATAGATTTTATAACTTCCTCGGCTATGGGACCCCCAGAAATACATTCAAGATGCGACATTTTATTATATCATTAATACAATTATCAGATAACCTTTCCCGTGTGAATGTGAACAATGCATTGTAATTTTATACATTGTATAAGCAGTCCATGGATTATACTATGAAGTTTAAAGATGTTTCATATTTCAGTTAACAGACAATAATGACACCTAACCTCAAAAATTCAAATAGTTTTATACTGCATATATAAAAATGACAGACGGAAATAAAAATAAATATAGAAAAATTTCAAACAGCTGAAACTATAGTCAATTGGAAACTATAGTAAAAAATATATATTTTTTTTAAATAAAAGGTATCCTATGTTACTTCTAGTGCCTTCAAACATGTATACAAAGTTTCATGATGATGATGATTTATAATATTAAGAAGGATTTGAGTCCGTGCAAAAGAAAGATCCATTTTTTGCTTTTCAGTTTTTATTAGGACTGCTTGAGATTGGCAGTCGTATTTTTTATAAAACTTAATATAATTTATAAAAATCAAAAGGAGGTTGCGATCGCCAACATGGCGGGCCCTGGTGTGAGCACAGTTAACGGACTCTAAAGAGGGTACTAACACGTTCAACTCTTGGTCCGCCAACTATATGTCCACGTCTGATCTCGAACCCCTGGTACTGCAGGCGGCCGCTTCGACTGCGGCATATTCGGTCTGGAGCTCCAATTCCGCGACAGCGCGTTCCCTCTCCGCGGCGGCCTCCGCCAACCGGCGGGCGTGCTTCTCCTTGATTGCGAGCTTTTGAGCTACCACTGTAGCTGCAGAACGTGAGGAGGAGCCGGAGTCATGTGTCGATCTGTTGGCGACTGACTCCGGCGGCGAGGTCACACCTCTTGATGGAGACGGGCTCCTTTTTGCCTTGCTCCTTGTAATCATTGTTGTTCACTTCTGACACCAAACATTGCTGCTATTTCGCAATGTATTATATATTTGAGTCCGTGCAAAAGAAAAATCCACTTTTTGCTTCTCAGTTTTTATTAGAACTGCTTGACATTGACAGTCGTATTTTTTATAAATCTTAATATAATTTATAAAAATCAAAAGGAGGTTGCGATCGCCAACAATAATAAATAATTATTTATTTTTTAATAAAAAGTATCCTATGTTACTTCTAGAACCTCCAAAAATATGTGTAAAAAGTTTCAAGATGATCGGTTCAGTAGTTTTTGCGTGAAAAGGTAACAAACAAACGCACTTATTGTTTTCTTATGGTGTCTAATCCTTTGGTGACAGACGTTCACTTGTATAGGGTGTTTCATTTGTTTATTCAATTTCATTTAGTTTATATAATAGTAGTCCTTTTTATAATATGTAGTTCTAATGTAATTTTGTAGGTAGGCTTTAAAAATAAATAAATAAATTTATTATTGTTTTTTATATAAATACGATAATTAACCATGAAATTGTTAGTTAATTAAAAAATATATTTTTCTTTTTTACTCCAAAATCATATACAATTTCAAAAAAATATTACCTTAGACCCGTGCAAGTTTTCAGGTAATCATCAAACTTCGCTGAAATTTATTCTAAGAATTGACCAAAACCTCAAATCTTCTTAAGTAAGTATTTTCGGCTTGTAGAATCGACCGCCACACGTATATAAACCTCAAAACTGAAACTTAAATTAAATATATTTCGACGTACGAAAAACCCTTTTTAATTAATTTGTTTATTTTATTTTAAGCGCTTTTTTGTCTTAGTGGTATAGTAAAATAAAGCAACACTCCGTATTTGATCTAAAAAACCTTTATTCAAATTTTCATTCGCTCTAAATGTTAACTAACCGGAGTGCGGTTAACTCCCCGCTGTGTTTTACTAAGCCCTTTAACTGTTGTAATAATATGTCATAAATTTATGACTACGAGTCACAAAAAAAGCGGAATAATTGAGACGTCCACTAATACCATTGTGGGAATATTGGCATTTGCAAAAATTTACGGAAATCGTCTTTTTACGTCCTATTTTAGAATATTAATTTAGCCTGTTGTCTTGGAACACACATTTTAAAATGAAGTCGTCGGTTGCGGTGGCGATGTTAATAATGTAGATAAATAAAACTATAAATGTAAATTAAGAAATTGGAATAAAAGAAACGAGGCTTTTATTGTCAACAATGCAGGAATGAAGTTTTTTTTTTACATGAGGAATTACGTGTGAATTAAAATTTTATAATTGGCAGAATTGTCTTTAATAGATATCTGAAGCCATTAATAAAAGAAGAAGAAGAAAAGAGGAACGCGAGGGACGTGCAATGGGGATTCGGATGTTGGTTGCGAATGGGAACGGATGTGTGTGTTTAGATTATAGGAGATTTATAATATAGTTATAATACGATTTTAAAAGTTTTTTTAATGATTGACGTTCGCTTTTTTCTAATATACATGCATTATAAGCTTAGCTTGTAAGTAGCTACGTTAAACAAGGAAATTTGTTCTGTCAACCTAATCTACACGCGGTCGTCTCCTTAATCGACAACCGGCATAGCGGTAGTGACTCCTATCTGCAAATCAGATTGTGATCTCCACTCGTTCCTACTGTGTACTGTAGTAGTATTTTTCGCGAGCACCAATTAATAATAATAAATACTTTATTGCTTTAAAACATAATAATAACAATACAACAATACAAATTTATATAAATAAATAAACACAAAAATGACATTAAATTTCCAAAATGATTACCAAACAACGGACGAGTCAAATGAAATAAATTATCATGACATTTAAATAAATTTAAGAAACGCTTGATTTTTTTTTCTTTGTTAATTATTGAAATAAAATCTCACCTTGTCAGTTAAAACTCTTCGACTTATATTACACAATTATGACGTTAAATTAACGCTTATTTAGAACAGGTGTTTCTATTCTGTGATTCGTTAACGACTAAGTTTAACTTTATAACGAGTTTCGCAACACGTGTTTTGGTAATACTATTGTTCACGACGAACGATCCGTTCACGTGGATCCTTGTGCCTGACCTGTGCCTGCTTCGCCTACCTGATGATTCACCTGGGCTCCTCGCCACTGCCTCAATTCAGCAACAACTGCCCTCATCAGCCCTCTGACAAGCCTTTTATTACCTTTGTTTCCAAACAAAATCAATCAATTTCCTTATTCTAAACACATTCAAATTGAAACTGACAATTTTCTTTCAAATTCCGATTCTCCAAAACCAAGCTCTGATTTCAAACTAGAAGTTAGGATGAAGATAAGGAAAACATGTTCAGTTTTAACCTGGAATCGAACGCACATATCGACTACTATAGTAATATATTGTAGAGAATACAACTAATACTGCCCTGGTAATGATCAATGATGTTCAAATTTGTATTTGTATGAAAATATGCCAAATATTCCATAGATCATCGCTCACTTCGGACCTCTCAAATCAATGCCATAGATCTAATAATATATAGAATTGCAATCTATTTTTTTAAATTTGCATTATATGTAAAAGTAAAACTATATTAGGATTTAAGCTAGATCGCTTAACATAAAGAATTTTAAAATAATTAATATAATTATACAGTGGTACCTCGATATACGAGTGTTTTGAGATACGAGCCGCCGAGGAAGCGATATTTTGCTTTGAAATGCGAGCAAGATTTGAGATACGACCCCAACATGCGGCCCGATCTACATTCGCAGCAGCATACGGTGCTTTGAGATACGAGTAAGGTTACGGAACGAATTAAACTCGTATGTCGAGGTACCACCGTAGTATCTACATAAAATTAAAAAGCTTAACACACTTATTTTAATTAATTTAGCATTTCGAAAGGTTTGCAGCGATCGTAATTACAAACGCATAAAGTCATTTAAATTAGTTTAACAATTATTTCTAAATATGACTGTAGTTTGGAGACTCTAAAAAGTTTTAGAGCTATGTTAAAACAGATGAAATTATAAGGTCACATGGTAAACTACAAAAAAGAACTGGCCACACGTTTATACTAGCGGTTCTCAAACTTATTTGGCGAAGGAAAAAGCCTTAATATTGTTATAAAAAACTAATTTATATGTATTTATGAATATTGAACGTAATATTTAGTTGTAACCTTATAATCTCCCTTTGGTAGGTATTTTTTGCAGTATTTTAGCCCTAGGGTTCCGCGGAACACAACTTTGAGAATGGCTGGTTTATACGATATCTTTAACATCTGATTAACTATTTGTAACGTACTTTATTTTTATTCGGCTCATCCTCCCAAACGAATGTTACACCTATCCCGTTACAGGTAAAGCTCACATTTACTCGTGTTAATTCATGTAGCTGTCAAAGTAAAATGATTGGCATTTTGTAGAATAACGAATCTATTTTGTTCAACGGCACGTAATAGGGTGTGAACTCTTGACATATTGAACAATAATGTTAACCAATGAGATTAAGGGATTTTGTTCGTATACAGATTAAAATAATTATGTCGATTGTGTTTTTAAATGGGATGTTCGTCTAGTGAAACATAATGAATGGGCGATGCCGCGAGTTGTGAAAATTATTAGAAAATAATTTATGTTCATGGCATGTATATAAGTAATCGACGTTGCTTTCTGTTGGTAGGTATTTGAAAACCGATGGTAATTTTTAAATTTGAAAAAATTCTTATTTCACTTTGAAAAACAGCAATACCTACATTTTGTTTCTTATTGTATTGCTTTTAGCAAAATTTTGAAACATTTTAAACTTATTGCAAATCTTAAAAAAAGGTATCAAAAATAAGTCTATTACAATGGTGGCACTTATTTTCAATAGATGAATATCTTATAGATAATAAAGCTTGGACATAACCAATGTCATTTTATGTTTACCCTTAGGTATACAATAGGATGACAATGCCCCTATACAGCAGCTATTCTTCTACGTCATAGTAGATTTATTATATATTATTATGACATTAGTATGTAAGTAGACAATGCCAGTATACAGCAGCTAAATCAAATTGATAATTATTAAATTAATAAATTTATTTCATTTATATTTGTATTTGTATTGACGAGTAAAAGCGCTCTATTGGAGCCCAATTACTAAAAGTAAATATATTTAAAAAATGTACAGTCGAACCTCGCATAACGAGCATTCGTTCCGGAGTCTTACTCGTTATGCGAAACAATATTAACTAGCTAACGCAGAGTTCTAAATACAAACTGATGTAGTAACAGCACGACTCGGGGATTCTCCTATCCACGTCGTTCGTTAAGCGAGCTAATAATTTCCAATTTATTTTACTCGTTATGCGAGGTTCCAATGTATTTTTAAAATAACAAATTCTACCTTGTGTAATTAAGAATGCTAAGCTACTATTACTACATTCTATGAAACTATCTTTAGACCGGTGTAAAAATAGTATAACTCAAACTATACAATTATGTCTTACTATAAAATCTATTTTATTTATTTTGTAACAGAAAGGCAAAACAAACATGTCAAGGAGACGAAATGTAGACAGATCCTTAGTACTAAACTAACTGTTACGACATCCACTCGAATGACGGATGCATTTAGTATCGCATAAACCCAACTATATGATCATTTTATTTTCAAACTTTAAAATATAAAGTTAATACACTCGCCAAATAGTTTCGCTGATGAGCCTCCGAGGCTCTGTGTCAGAGTTCAAAACCACCGAGTGTCATTAAACTAAAAATAACCATAGAGTTAGTAATATACTTAGAATTGATAAAATTACTCAACAATTATATACTAAAGGAAATTATTTATAATTATTTTGCTTATAATTCCCGCTACAATAGGTCAATGAAGGAAACCCTCCACCAACTTGCAAGCGAAGCCGAAGCGACCACACGTATTCTGATGATGCCACGTGAAGTGGCGAAACGCGTCGAGACAAGTTATTGAATGTTGGTGGAGGTTATTTTCCTTCATCGACCTAATGTAACGGGAATTATAAGCAAAATAATTTTAAATAATTTCCTTTAATATGAATTTCCGCAAAGTAACGCCTGAAACAACCAATTAAATTATATACTGTTTGACGAGTGCCAAAATTGTTAATATTTTGGACTACCGTCATTACAGTTAAAACTAGTACGGAGTACATTATGTTCAGCATTAAGTTAACCGCAGTGTTTGTTATTATGGTTTTTTTTACATATTGTTTATTACTTTATAGTGTTTATATTGTAATAAGCTAAGTTTGATGAATAAATCAATAAATAAACACTAAAAAAATATATACTAAAGTAGAAAAGTACTTGCTTTAAGGCTCCTTATCTTGACATATATAGCACAAGGTATCCTAATTTACAGTCGAAACATTGTCGTCTCCGGAACGAACTTAGCTGCTGATCTATTATATGAGTTAATTCTTCTCTTTAAAGCGAAGAAGTCCTGATTGTAATTATGGTGCACGATTTATTTGTCGACGGAGTTGTTCCTAGTAACACCGTTTGTCACCGAGAGGGCGCTGCCATTGGTACGAAAATAAGGTTGCGGGGGAAACATGAATGTTGCCAGCCAGCAAAATAGATAATAAATAGAAAAAATATATATTTATTTATTTTAAACTGTATATATATTTTCATCGTAACGCTATTATATTTTTAAAATGTCAATTCTAAAAGTCTTAGCTCTGTGGCATTGGCATCTGTGACAAGTGACGGGGTACATGCATAGTGGGATGCACGCAATCTGTTCTCTGCACCTTACTTGAAGGAGCGTACGTCTATGGCGATGCAACTTTGCGTACGTCGTTAGCGCTTATCTTAACCGTAGAAGGGTGTGATTAATTAGCTAATTCTTCTCTTTGAAAATAACTAGAGATAGAGAGATGGTAGGAATAGTCAACTGTTTTTCCTAATTATGTTTGAGGTTTGGAATTCTTTTGTTTTTTATTATTAAGTTCGTGCTGGACCCCACACTCTAGTTAGTGTTATTGCAATAATCTAGACCAGCGGTTCTCAAACTTTTTTGGCGAAGAAAAAAGCCTTAATATAATTATAAAAAACTGATTTATATGTATTTATGAATAATCATATTGCAATGTGATATTACGTAATATTTAAATGTAACCTTATAATCTCCCTTTGGTAGGTATTTTTGCAGTATTTTAGTCCTAGGGGTCCTAGGGAACACCACTTTGAGAATGGCTGATCTAGACAATACTAATTAGTTCCTTTAAATCGACATAGCGCATACAACTGTACAACATAAAACTGACTGACTGAGTCATCGCCTGACCCAGCTAAGACTGACCTAAATAAAACTTCAACAAGTATCTAAATAAAAAAAATAGTTAGAAACAAAAAGCTCAACAAATGTGCTGCTTAATCCTTAGTTAGCGTCTCATCGGGTCGCTCGCTCGTGCTTGATCGTGTGGCGATAAGATCCGATACGATCTATGAGATATCTGCGCGCGCGCCGAACGCCTTCACAACACATTCCCACGGTAATGCACTCTATATTAGAACTATTTTGCAGCTTTTTGAAGGCTTTTATATATACTATTCATTTTAAGGGTAGACACAAATTTGCCAGGAATATTAGTTGTTTAATCTTTTTATAGTACCTAAAAATATTTAGATAGGTACTCTAATTTAAATTATATATACTATTTATATTGCATTTAGCCTAATATTAAGCTTATGTGCATATGAGCGAAGATAGCTGGTATTATTATTTCTTTTGTTTATATTTACTTTTAGTAATTAGGCTCCAATAGAGATTTACTCGTCAATACAAATACAAATATAAATGAAATAAATTTATTAATTTAATAATTATTAATTTGGTTTAGCTGCTGTATACTGGCATTGTCCACTTATATACTAAATAGTTTTACCCGCGGCTTCGCTCGCATTTAAGTAATTAAATAAGTATCACAAATCGTTTCAATAGAAATGAATCAATATGATTCCAAACAGCTGAAATTATAGTCAGTTGGAAACTATAGTAAAAAATAATATTTTTTTTAATAAAAAGTATCCTATGTTACTTGTAGTACCTCCAAAAATATATGTACAAAGTTTCATGATAATCGGTTAAGTACCTAGTTGTTGCGTGAAAACGTAACAAACAAACTCACATTCACATTTATAATATTAGTAGGGATGTCATAATAATATATAATAAATCTACTATGATGTAGAAGAATAGCTGCTGTATAGGGGCATTGTCATAAAAATAAAGTATACATACATATGTCATCTTCATTATGCCGGCTTGATAATACTACGACTTAATTGAACTCTATTCTCAAAGTAACAATTCCCAATAGAGAATGCTAGTACTATGTCTATAGATTATCTCAAATAGTACGCTCGTATTTCGATCCAAAAAAGCGTTCCCAATAAAGCGATGACTAATATCTCTTGATCGGCGTCAACAAACAAAATTTAACACTAAACCAATTACAATGAAAATAAGACCATCACTATAAAAGGTAAGACGAGAGAGAGATGAAACCGATGATAATAATAAAAATCAATAAAATCATTACAACAATACAAAAAGAGGTGAAACCGATCGGCCTCTTTGATGTATAGTGCTGTAACTAATCTTGACTCGAGCCAATTAATACTACTCGAGTGTTATATTTGTGTTTTAGATTATTTGTTAATTTTACACATCCCTTACTAATATAAATGTGAAAGTGAGTTTGTTTGTTACCTTTTCACGCAATAACTACTGAACCAATCATCATGAAACTTTGTACACATAGTTTTGGAGGTTCTAGAAGTAACATAGGATACTTTTTATTTAAAAAATAAAATTTTTTACTATATTTGTTGGCGATCACAACCTCCTTTTCATTTTTATAAATTATAGTAAGTTTTATAAAAAATACGACTGTCAATGTCAAACAGCCCCAATAAAAACTGAAAAACGAAAAGTGGATTTTTCTTTTGCACGGACTCAAATATGTATATAATATATTGTGAAATAGCAGAAATATTTGGTGTTAGAAGTGAACAACAATGATTACAAGCAGCAAGGCAAAAAGTACATTATATCTTCATTATTACGCAGACGTAGTCGCGGGCAACTGCTAGTATTAAAATAATAATTATTATTATTATTTTCACATAGGCGAGCTTAATGCCGTCGGCATTATCTACCAGCCAACCCTTGTTGGTCGCAGCGATAATTTACATAAAAATAATTAATAAATACCTATATACAAAGCACTAAGAGTATATACATTTACTCTCAAGACAGTCAACTATGACTCAAGACAATAATAATCATAATAAAATATCCAGACATCAATGAGCTGTAATCATGTAATAATAAAAATTTAAAAGTAGATTGCCTCGAGTTAGAAAAGTTGTACTCGAGTCGCATCACTATTACATCGATGCGGTACACTTTGATCATTGACGTGCTCATAATGCGACTAAATTAAGTCAAAAAATATTAACACCTGTGTCGAATTGATATATCAAATGATTCTTTTACAATGTTCTCGGAATGTGCTTAGATTGTTATGTGCATTATACAGCGTGATTGTATTATTTGCGATAAACTCCGTTCTCATTTTTACTACAGAGAAATATTCATATTCGTAGGCTCATTTTTACAGTCGACAATCTTCAAATGGATACAGACTGGAGAAATAATAATTAGAAAGGGATAGCTATATTCTTATCGTGTCGAAGTTGAGACATGTGTGAAAGGGATGCAGATATATCTTTTGCCGTTCGCGACGTTCGTCTCTCTTTATTCTATCGCTTATATACCTACAAAAACTGTATCCATTTGAAAATCGTGGTATGTACATAGTTTTTATATAATAATAACTCTTTATTGCACAAAATTAAAATACATTAAAAGAAGAAAAGAAAATAAAAGAAAAAACAAAAGGCGGTATTATCACTAAGCAGTGATCTCTACCAGGCAACCAACCTTAGGGTAGTAGATCGGGAAGTAAATAGTAGGGTGCAAAAAAAAACAAAATAAAATAATATAATATATACCAGCGGTTCTCAAACTTTTTTGGCGAAGAAAAAAGCCTTAATATAATTATAAAAAAACTGATTTATATGTGTTTATGAATAATCATATTGCAATGTAATATTTAGTTGGAATATTTAGATGTAACCTTATAATCTCCCTTTGGTAGGTATTTTTTGCAGTATTTTAGCCCTCCGCGGAACACACTTTGAGAATGGCTGATTTATACGAATGAATAATAAAGATATAAATAATATTAAATACCTTCATAATCCGATATTGTATGCACGTCACAATTACCCTTAGACTACATACAATACTAGAGACCATCATCAGCCACCGTGCCACTAAAACGAATAAAAGTTAAAAAGAGAAAAGCAATTTAAACACCCTGTAAGTGACCAATATTGCACAGTTATATGAACTTACGGCAGAAATGATTAAAGGTTAAATACATTAATAACGGCTATTATTTTGAAACAATATCTACCCATTATAGAGTATATTACACCTATATATATATATATAATTATTTTGCTTATAATTCCCGCCACAACATTCAGTAATTTGTCTCGACACGTTTCGCCACTTCACGTGGCATCATCAGGATACGTGTGGTCGCTTCAACGACATGGATTTCTGCAAACTAACGCCTGAAACAACTAATTATAATAGATTATAAGTATAAATATATATATATATAGTGTTGTTATATTTAAAAAAATATTTAATATTAAAAAAATAATTCCCACTAACCCATAAAGCTAACGTGCGATTTTTGTATTATACAATAAAATATTGTATTTTTATTTACCAATAATATTGAAATAAGTAACATTGTTCGCGTTAAATTTATTTCTTTAGTTTAAATGTCTTTATGAGCCGTCTCGTTCGCTACAAGTTCGCTAGTAAGTATATTTCAATAAATTTAGAAGAAAGTTTCTAAACAGACAGTCTACTTCCCACAATAAATATCTATACTTCTATACTAATATCATAACGAGGAAAGATTTGTATTTTTGTATGTTTGTAACGAATTAGCTCAAAAACTACTGGACCGATTTAAAAAATTCTTTCACCATTTGAATGCTACATTATCACTGATCAATATAGGCTATATAAATTACAGGAAAAAATAAGGATCCTTACTAAAACTACAATAATGTAACTCAAGGTTGCCAAAAATTGCCATAAAAGGCAGGCGTCGTTGAAATATGAAACATCATTATACTTCATAGTAGTTTATTTATCATTAGTACACGAACGAAGTCGGGGGCAACAGCTAGTCTGGTAAATAAATAAAAATAAACCGTGTACTATTGTGTTAGAATAACGGGCTGGCCATTTACAAATTTAACACGCAGTTTAAAAGAATATTATTCTAATTGTACATTGATTTTAGAGCAAATTAATCATGGGAATATTGTTTTCACTTATACAGATACGCAATTAATACAATTTAAACCAGTCCGGCGTGATTACCCTACCTACCTATTTGGTTTATGGACGTATATACAAACCTACTAACTTGAAATGAAATGAAAACAGTTTATTAGCATAGGCACTAAAGGCGTGCGCTGGCTAATCGTCAGACTCTATAATGGCTTCGGAAAGGCGTATGACGAGAAAAAACCACAAGAAACACGTCAATCCATAGCCTGTATATAAAATAATTACAAAAAAAAACTGAAATTTCTTTCAGAAAAAAGTAAATAACAATTCATAAGTCATGTAATTCACAAGAATTAAAATTAGATCAGATCCACGGTGCAACCACACAGGTATCAGCCCACAATAACATAAATCAAATTGGACAACCTGAAAAAGGAAACCAGAACAGCTATATAATTTAAAAATACAACATACTATAACAATTGATAGAGTTTAATTTGAACTATACCCATAAATATTAATTTGATTTTATGATCACTTGTGTTATGTCCAAGTTTGAGAAAAAACGAACCTACACCGACTCGAATTGACAGCCATTTAATGACAATTAGTATACTCTAGATTATTTATTAAAGAAAATTGACTTAGACATCTTCTATATAATTCATTCTAGATGAAATGAATAATATAAAAAATAAATCGTAACGAAAAATTAATTTTGGCATAGGGTTCAGTGGCCAGTGACATTGTAATCTAAGTTATGGGTAAAAATAACAAATGTATCTAGGTACACTGTTAGACAAAAATAATTGACTTCTACAAGTAATTTCAATTCCAATGTTATTATTACGTTGTTAAAATCTCAAAAGCTAAATGACAAAGTGAAAATAAAATGAAGTTTATGCTATAATACTCTTATCTCTTACTAATAAAGAAGGAAAAATTAGAAATAATTGTATGTGGAGTTATGCTAAAACGGAACGTAAGTGAGTGAAAGAGACAAAAGACAAGAAAGAGAGAGAAAGGTGAATTGAAGAGAAGAAGACGGCGAAAGACGAGGTGCGCTAAATATTAAAAGTCGTTATTAAGCTTGTATACCCATATATACTTATTACTTCTTTTAAATAAAACTAATATAAAATACAATGCACATACGACCAGTGGGCTTATCACGAATTTAGTCTGGCTTTCGAATCGAGCTGTCACAAGTAAAACGGATCCGTTAGCAATCGGGATCATGAATTTTTACTAACGACTAACGAGCACCAGCAATCTATCAAATGAACGAAAGATCGAGACGTTCGAATATTAACAAAAAGTATCTAAAATATTGTAGTTCCAAATCCGCACACGGTGGCGCTGCTCAAATTTCCATACAAATCGGTTCGAAAGCCAGACTAAAATTCGTGATAAGCCCACAGATATGATAATATTGTACTAATTGTACCTATTTCATAAGAGTACAACTTTGTTTCTGGTAATTTCTCTAGTATGTTTAACAAAGACCAATTTTTTTTTTTTTTTGAAGGACACAAATGACAAACGGTCAGTTCCCCTTGAAAGGCTGCCCAAGACATTGACATTTGCGGACCCAAATTTGATTGGTTGCCTTTTTAGACGACTTTATTGTATGAATATTAATATTGAAGATTCTTTTGCGCTTCTGTTAATTAAGTACACTATATGGTAGACAATGAAGGTAGGCGTGAAAATGATTTAAGTATTTTAAAAAGGATTATTGGTTAAGCTTTTCATCCTAGGGTGATACAACTCATGAATAGATCCTTTAGGCTCTTGCGCATAGTAAGAATCTACGAGATTTTGGAAATACTTATGACGAGATGAAATCACAAGAAACTTCCCAAACCTCCTCCACCGCCTGCACCTTACCTCTCTGACATACTTGCTTTGTCAGAGATTTAGTTTCTTTATTAGTTTATAAGTGTATATAAGTATATAGTTTATATACAATTAATGTAGATAAAGTTATGATCAGAAGAAGTTTTTTAAGTGTATTTTCGTTTCAAATAATGTATGTTTATTGTTTATATGTTTTAAAAAATATAACTGGACAAATAAAACGGGACAATTTAAAAAAAAATTAGGTACATATATTTTAATCACTTATTGTATTTCAATAATAAATTTTTGACTCCTGATCTAGTTGTTTATTTGGAATCCAAAAAGAACCTCATACACAAGCTAAACACGACTCTAAATAAACCATATCGTTAATCAACTTTACAACAACAGAAACAAGTAACATCTTAATATAACTTAAAAACCATCAAAATAAACTAATTTTTTCAGTTGAATGTCACTCTAAAGATTTAATCTTCACTATACTGGCTTAAAGAAGCAAATGTACACTACAAGATAAATTTTCAAAAAAAATTTAAATCTAAAACATAAAAACTTGCCGATAACTTTGCCCGCAAGTGTGTTTTGGCACGCGTTATGATAGGAATAAATGTATTAATTGCGTATGTTGACCACGTACAAACAGTTGTCGTTCGGTGTTATGCAAATTTAAAAATTATTTCTTACTGAATCATTTAAATTTTGTTTTAGTATATAAAAGTATTACATATGACTAAAAATATATATTTTAATAATACTGACCGTTTCAATTTATATTACTACTTGTGGTATGGTTTGTGTTAAATTAAGGGTAAAAAACCTTTATTCCACACCTTTTAGGCTCTTGCGCATAGATATAAAATACAGATATTTCGAAAAGACATATGTCACAAGAAGAAATAACAAGAAACTCGCCAATCATAGATTGTACAATATAAGGCAGCCATTCTCAAAGTGGTGTTCCGCGGAACCCTAGGGCTAAAATACTGCAAAAAATACCTACCAAAGGGTTACATCTAAATATTCCAACTAAAAATTACGTTGCAATATGATTATTCATAAATACATATAAATCAGTTTTTTATAATTATATTCCTTCGCCAAAAAAGTTTGAGAACCGCTGATGTAAGGTATACTTGAAGAAAGAAGAAAAAAAGAAGTTATTTCAATGAATGAATGAATGAAAATAGTTTATTAGCATAGGTACCAAAGGCGTGCACTTGCTCATCGTCGGACTCTACAATGGCTTCGGAAAGGCGTATGACGTGAAGAAGACCACAAGAAACTCGTCAATCATAGCTTGTACAATATAAGGTATACATACTTGAAGAAAGAAGAAAAGAAGAAGTTATTTAAATCAAACGTTAATCCAGCCTATTTTAAAAGGCTACATTATATCAGCCTATATCTACGTTCAAAACTAAACCAGCGACGTAAACAATCCCCAAGTAACCCATTTAAACCAAACCAGTTTAGAAATCCTGAAATGCTAATTAGATTTTGACAAAGGATAATAACTTGCTACAATACGGTAGCTCTGCCGCCGTGTTACCCATATGATTAGTGTTGTTACAGACACAGCTACAGCAAACCACTGAGACCATTAAAACTATCAACAATAAGGAACAATATCCTACAACAAACTCAATACATATGTTATAGTTAGAACACACACTTGGTTATTCATTAATCTTAAACTTAAAGATTAATTTTGGGTGTTATGCGAAGGTAATTAAAGTTGATATTTAGACAGAGATATGTATAATTAATGTTTGGTAGGATGACACAAAATTCTGTCAGTCCGTTTCCAGACAATAAGTGGGTGTTAGTTAAATAGTGAATTGTAAATTAGGTATTTATGGATCTTTAAAGGGAATATGTTATGAGGTCACTGGTTACGAAATTGGAAAAGAAATAACTTTATACTTTCGTTCATTGTAACTTAATATATATAATAATAAATAATAATAATAATATAAAGTTTTAATCTACCCTACTTCTAGCTATCAGTGGGCTTATCACGAATTTGGTCTAACTTTCGAATCGAGCTGTCACAAGTAAAACGGATCCGTTAGCAATCGGGATCGTGAATTTTTACTAACGACTAACGAGCACCAGCAATCTATCAAATGAACGAAAGATCGAGACGTTCGAAAATTAACAAAAAGTATCTAAAATATTGTAGTTCCAAATCCGCACGCGGTGGCGCTACTCAAATTTCCATACAAATCGCTTGAAGCGGACTCGGTTCGAAAACCAGACTAAAATTCGTGATAAGCCCACTGAAGAGGCTCTGCATCTTATAATTTCAGCTGATACCAATGCAATTATCTTATTGCTATTTTTATTAAATAAAATTGTTTGTTTTGAATTAAATAATTGTTTGTAAATAAAATATTCTATTAGAAAACAGAAAATTATATTCGTAATAGAAAACAAAAGCAAAAAAATATTGTGAAAGTTACTTAAATATAAATATACTATTAGACGAAATTAATATACAGTAACCCCCTTACAACACGGTACTTTTATAACGCTATTTCATGTCCCCCGTATAACGCGATATTTCCCACGTTATATTTCTGTAGTTTGTAGTTAGTTTTATTTTAATTCTAGAATCTTTTATACATAACGTGTTATACGAGGTAAGGACGTACAACGCCATGTCCAATAACGCGATACCAATCTACATTTGGTTTTATGTAGATTTATATATCAAGAGAAAATCATTAGATTATGTACAGTAAACCGCATAATGTCTTTTAAATTATTATTACGTCTGCGTAATAGTAAAGATATAAAGTACTATGAAGTTTAATGATGTTTCATATTTCAGTCAACAGAAAATGCCTTCCGCGCCCCTGTCGCAAAATCTACTAACTACCTCTTCGACAAATTTATACTTTCGCTTTTATATTCATTGAAATAGATATGAATTACAATGTGAACTTAAAATAAAACGTAATATTTCCTAAAAAAAACAATTGAAAATATTCTATAGCCTATGTTCATCAGGGATAACGTAGGATTCTAATGGTGAAAGAATTTTTCAAATCGGTTCAGTAGTTTCGGAGCCTATTCAATAAATACAAACAAACAATCAAATGTTTCCTCTTTATTAGTTAGTCATAACCATTAACAAATGCCGTACCTATACCTTAAGACCAGAATCGCCGTAATGATACAAATGAGATGTTTGTGAGCCGCACGTGCTCGGTACGTGACCAGAGCTCGCAAATGTAAAAAGTACACGCGACAGATTTATTGTAGTTCAATGACATGGGATTGCCAACGACTGCAAGGTGACACTATTGATAAACCCTTCGAGTATTCAAATATAATAATACTAGCTTTTACCCGCGGCTTCGATCGCATTTAAGTCATTAAATAAGTATCAGAGATATGAATCAATATGATAACTAAATTTTCTTGCTTAGCTGGGATTATCAATTTTTAAAAATTACTACATACAATGATGTTTCCTAACCTCAAAAATTCAAATAGTTTTATACTGCATATATAAAAATGACAGACGGAAATAAAAATAAATATAGAAAAATTTCAAACAGCTGAAACTATAGTCAATTGGAAACTATAGTAAACATTTTTTTTTCTATAAAAAGTATCCTATGTTACTTCTAGTACCTCCAAAAATATGTGTACAAAGTTTCATGATGATCGGTTAAGTAGTTGTTGCGTGAAAACGTAACAAACAAATTCACATTCACATTTATAATATTAGTAGAGATTGTATGAATGTAATTATGTAGGAAGGCTAAATATATTAATTAAAATAATTCAGGTGAAATAAAAAGGCACAAATTCGATTTGATTAATTCTAGAATGAAGGCATAGTCTTTTTGCGATATGACCGAAGTATGATGTTTGTACCACCCTAGGACGACGTACTAAGAAGTGTAATGCATACAAAAGTATATTATGATTTATAATCCTACCTATTGTATTTTATAATCCACAAAATAATTAGTATTCATACCCGAAACAAAGTGTTATAAATTAAAATAACAATATAAGACCCAGTGTTGGCGCACGCGGTAGCCACTTACCTAAAATTTTGACAGTCCAATCACGATCAAAAACTTGGCCGGCACATTCCATTTGTAGGGTATCTATGCATATTATTGACACTAACTTTTTTATATAAAGTCATTTGGGAGATTCTGGAGAGACTGGAGACTTATAATTCTGCACTCAGTGTTAGGCTTTAATAAAAATGTTTTGTAAAAGTGAAGTAACTCATATTTTTGTGGAGTAAGGTCTTCATACATATTGATTTACTAGCTTCTACCCGCGGCTTCGCTCGCATTTAAGTCATTAAATAAGTATCAGAGATCATTTCAATAGAAATGAACCAATATGACAACTATGATAAAAATATACATATAAAAATGACAGACGGAAATAAAAATAAATATAGAAAAATTCCAAACAGCTGAAACTATAGTCAGTTGGAAACTATAGTAAAAAATAAAAAAAAGTATCCTATGTTACTTGTAGTACCTCCAAAAATATGTGTACAAAGTTTCATGATGATCGGTTAAGTAGTTGTTGTACGTAACAAACAAACTCACATTCACATTTATAATATTAGTAGGGATGTTGTTTTTTTCTGATAACTATATCTCTTAGTAGTACTGTTACCTCACAAAGCGTACCTGCTCCGATATCACGTACAGACAGATCGCATGCTCTTGTTCATACAAGTGCATATAAGTAGTTATTTTATTTAATTCAGCGACTTTTGGGCGGATATTGATCTGCTATCTGACATCCATACTGATGTTATTTGTATAAAATGTTGAGTGTCTAAGTATTATTTGAGTATACTATTTTTTCACCACATTTTCTCAAAGTGTGTTCCACGGAACCCTAATACTGCAAAAAAGGGAGATTATAAGGTTACATCTGAACATTCCAACTAAATTTTACGTAATATTACATTGCAATATGATTATTCATTAATACATATAAATCAGTTTTTTATAATTATTTTAAGGCTTTTTCCTTCGCCAAAAAAGTTTGAGAACCGCTGTTCTATATAATAGTTCGATTTGTAATAATAAAGATTGTCTAATAAATTAGTTTAATGATGTATGTGATAAGCACATATACAATTGTACAGGTAGGAAAGAACTATATAAAGCCCATAAAACCCATGGATAAATGTAAAAGGTAAAAGATTAATTTGCTCGAACAGTTTAATAAATCGACTTTAATAACAAATTTCGTCCCACTGTCTACCCATTGTGGTGTTAAGCGTCATTATATTTCACCCAATTATCTAAGCTAAGATAATCTGTGAGCAAACCGTCTACCGAACACCCACGCGCGACTTAATAGCTAACTTATTACAATGAATTAAATAGTATGACTCATTGCCTCAAATCTTATTTCATATTCTATGTATATTTATCTCGTGTTTTTATTTACTTGTAAATCAGTACAAATGTTACCTACAAGCCAGCCATTCTCAAAGTGTGTTCCGCGGAACCCTAGGGCTAAAATACTGCAAAAAATACCTACCAAAGGGAGATTATAAGGTTACATTTAAATATTCCAACTAAATATTACATTGCAATATGATTATTCATAAATACATATAAATCAGTTTTTTATAATTATATTAAGGCTTTTTCCTTGGCCAAAAAAGTTTGGACACAATCTATGTCATTTTATGTTTACCCTTAGATATACAATAGGATGACAATGCCCCTATACAGCAGCTATTCTTCTGCATCATAGTGGATTTGTTATATATTATTATGACATTAGTATGTAAGTGGACAATGCCAGTATACGGCAGCTAAATCAAATTGATAATTATTGAATTAATAAATTTGTTTCATTTATATTTGTATTTGTATTGACGAGTACAAGCGCGCTATTGGAGCCCATAAATTAAAAAAATGTTGGTTACCCGACGCGGTAATCATTGGCTTATTATTTAAGCAAGAAATCAACATCGAGCTATTAAATACTAACGTACACGTACGATCTAAATTTCCAACAAAAAAATATTTACACAGCGAGAAAATTTCACAAAACAATCTCTCATTAAAATTTCGTATTCAATTACTTATGTTTGCTGTATGGGATGACCCTTTGGAATTTCGAATCGGCATTTAATTTAATATTCGAGTTATTAAAAATGTCTTACTATTCCATTTTAATAATTATAAATGTGAATGTGAGTTTGTTTGTTACGTTTTCACACGACAACTACTTAACCGATCATCATGAAACTTTGTACACATATTTTTGGAGGTACTTACAAGTAACATAGGATACTTTTTATTAAAAAAAAAAATTTTTACTATAATTTCAGCTGTTTGGAATTTTTCTATATTTATTTTTATTTCCGTCTGTCATTTTTATATATGCAGTATAAAACTATTTGAATTTTTGAGGTTAGGTGTCATTTTTGTGGTTAGATGCCACTTTATTATTTTATGCGAGCGAAGCCGCGGGTAAAAGCTAGCTATTACATAACATAGCTATTGTACAATGTTTTTACTAGTACATATATATTTTTTTAAATTTATTACAATTATATAATTTTATCAACAGTTTTATTACATATATGATATTCGACAAGTAAATTAATTCTATTTGGCATCCTTTTTTTATCAATTGCGATGCTTCAATTGAAGTAAGGCTTTCACTAGCACAACTTTATATTATTTTTATTTCATAAAGTAAATCAATTTAGAGGCATGAAATCTCATGTAGGAAACTAAGGAGCTAGAAGGAAATTGGCTAAGGATTAAACATTCATAAAATACATCTGTATAAGGGAAAAAATGATTCATATATATTTTGACAGATTTTATACTTCATTTATTTTTCTTTTTTTTATTAAATATACGTGTTGGCGATCGCAACCTCCTTTTTATTATTAAGAAATAGAATAAGTTTTATAAAAAAATACAATTGTCAAAGCTGTCAGTCTGAAATAAAACACTGAAAAAGAAGAGGGCATTTTTCCTTACTCGGACTCAAATATATAAAATATATTGCAAAACTATCGGCAATATTTTGGTGGCAGAAGTGGGATGATCTCAAATAATCATCAAGCAGCAATATTTGGCCATATATGCACCGACCTTTGGTCACGACTGCCCAAGCAGCGGGCCACCGTACTGGGTCGGTTGTAGTTAGTGTGCCCATCAGCAATAATACGGACCATCCTATAGTTTTAAACTAGATTTTAAAGAACGGTTAAATATTTACTTAACATAATACGCATTTAATTGTGAGAATATTTTATTTACTAAAACAAAATCCACACTTCATGCAGGCGTTTTGTTGGGGCAAATGTAAAAGTACTATCGAACAAATTAATTAGTGAACCGCCTTAAATCTAAATTCGCTTTAATAAAAATCAAAATAGATTGACAAACCGAAGTTAAGTTCGTAATCACAAATCATTTTTTTTTTATTTTAATATGCATTGTAACACGGGGTTATGTTCGAAGACACGAGCGATGATGATTTCAGAAAAACAATTCGGTTGCAAAGAAAGGTGTATAATATTAAAACGCACACACAATCTGACAAATGACAGACAGATGGGAACAGACACGCTGGTTTTCTACTCACGCACATTCCTACTGTACAATACCTTTAAAAATAGGCAAAGGCTACTGTATAAAATAAGGTGAGTCAAGGATTAATTTGCTTGATTGTACATGGCAACGCAATAATCTTTCAAGCATCTTTGCGTGCCCTATTTGTGTGTAATCAATTCTAACAAAAGAATAGGGTATTGATTTGCTAACCCTGTGCCCTTGCATCCCACACTGCGTCAGGTCAAATAGTGATCGTATATCTGTAACGAGATAAACTACGACGCATCAGACAAAACTAAATTAATCACGCTCTCTGAATCATGCGCACGAAGTTATAATACTTTTGATGCGGTAATGTCAAAGTTTATAAACAAAAAAAGGATGTTTCAGAAATAGTGTAATCTCAATTAATAATATTCTGTGTCTATGTAGGTATATATTATATTTACTGTATAGTAGCAGTGTTGCCAATCCTCCGGTAATTCGGGTAAAGACAGTGGGTATTTTCAATTATGGGGATTTTTCGGGTATAACCAGAATCCTGTGATTTAATGATAGATCGTTTTATATTATTTAAATAATATAATATTTTAAAGGATAAATAATAAGGAATCAGTCAGTTTATACTAATAAGTAAATTAACAAAAATCCTGTGATTTAATAGTAAACATTTAAATAAAAAATTGTATGGATATGAATTTGTTTTTTTTTTTTTCAAATTTGAATTTGGCGCTTCTTTTTATTCATTCGGGTAAATTCGGGTATTTCAACGAACTCCAATGGGTAATGGAGAAATAAATTATTGGCAACACTGTATAGTAGTAAGATGGTGCTGTAACTTCCTCTATGCACCTCCTGAATTATTTTCTTTCTTCAATTATAGGTATACACAGCGATTTTCAAATGGATACGGTTTTTGTAGGTATATAAGAAATAGAAAGTGTTTGCGATTCGTAAACAGCAAAGGAGATATCTGCATCCCTTTCACACGTGACTCAACTTCGACACGATAAAAATATAGTTATCCCTTTCTAATGATTGTTGCTTCCAGTCCAAAGTCCAATTGTCGATTGTTCTTCACTTGGACAGCAAATCTTCTAAATTTTCTATTACACATATATCTACCTACTATATGTAGTGCTGTTTTAGATTATTCGCGAGCATAATTTAACTAGTTTAAAAGAGTTTATGCGGCTTACAACCACATAGTATAATATTTTACTATCTTCATTCATCCATTACCTTCTCCAAGAAGCAAACATATTTATAACTTCAAAACTAATGCAATAATTTATAAGCAAACTCCACGTGGGCAAAACCGTGGGCACTAGACTACGAGCCTCTTGTTTTCATTCTATTGTCTATGTGAATCAATGAATTTTTGGGTGATCGACTCTCAATGCACGCGACTCTAGTACCAATGCTACTAGATATTGAGGTTATTATTGCATGCGAGTGTGTAATACAAATTAAACTTAGATCGATAATATTGTATTAATTATCATGATACTTTCGCTTTTATGTCAAGGTTAGGTTACGTAATGAGATGCCTCTTCCTACATACATTTTTAATTGTTCAATACTTATACATATTACAAGTTAAAAATATACTTGGGCATAATTTTGAAACAAAAGATGAACATACACAAAATACTAAGATAAAACAAAATCTAATATAATTGAATTTAGGTAATATATATACTGTACCTACATAAAGCGATTTTAATGACAATTTTTTGATGACTAAAAAAATCATTAAAACTTTTATAATACAAACAGATTCGTCACAGTGGATTATAGCTTGAAATGTTATTGGAAAGAATTATATAAGTATACTTATATATTTAATTTTTTTTTAATTATGTAGCATCCTAAGAATTAAAATTTCATTTAGTTTGTATAATAGCAGACCTTTTTATAACATGTAGTTCTAATGTAATTTTGTAGGTAGGCTTTTTATATAAATAAAACAAATAAAAATTGTAAATTATAACAATAGTTTATTATTACGTTTATGACAGCCTAAATAGCCTCACACCAGTACATATAGTGACTTATTACAGAGGCATATAAAAATATTTTGACGAGTTTCTTGTGATATTCTTCTCGCCATACGCCTTTCCGAAGTCACGGTAGAGTAACGATGAGCAAGTGCACGCCTTTAGTGCCTATGCTAATAAACGATTTTCATTTTATTTCAATTTCAAACTGAAAAAGTAGGCACTCAACATTGATCATTGGTAAATTATAGTAAACTAGCTGTTGCCAGCGACTTCGTTCGCGTAATAATGAAGATATAAAGTACTATGAAGTTTAAATTTTAACATGAAAAAGCAGTTATTGTGACATAACTGTAATAGTTAGACATATGGTATCGCACACTTTTTGTAGATATTGATGTCCTCTATAAAACTATAGTACATCACTTTGCTCTATTGTCAATAATTTCCGCAGCGTACAGAATATAATGATTTTTTTTGGATATTTTTTCTTATTTTGAGTTACATTACTGAAATTTTCATCCGGGTTTTTGAAAATATTCTATAACCTATGTTCATCAGGGATAATGTACGATGCTAATGGTGAAAGAATTGGTAAAAGGTGAAAGAGCCTATTCAATACATACAAACAAACAATCAAATGTTTCCTCTTTATTATATTAGTATAGACAAATCAATGAAGCGTGGGTTTATTTTCGATGTTTCAGACGGCAACATTGCGAATTCAAAACAAACTAAGTTACAGAGGGTTACGCGTAATACAACAACAGCTCTACTCCAAAAATAAGTGTTATCAAGAAATTGCAAATCGGTCTTACATAATGGCGAGGAGGAACTTGCCATCTCCAGTTCAAGTATAAAACTAACAGAGGCACAGAAGTCTCAAGTGCATCAAGTATCACTCTTTATTGCAATAATACTTGATCCCTTATTGTTAAAATTATATAATGCTTTTGCATTTATTAGTGATGTTCCGACTAGTCGGCCACTAGTCGGTAAAGCCGACTATCCGGCCAATATCGTAGTCGGCGACTAGTCAGTAGTGACTGAAATTGCAGCAAATCAGCTGTAAACGAAGCGTCACGGGAATCACCTAAACCGTAGCCGGCTTGGCCGATTAGTCGGCCGACTAGTCGGCTTATTTACAACCGACTAATCGGCTAGTCGGCTAGTCGGCCAAAGTCATAATCGGCACATCTCTAGTATTTATATAAATACTGCTTTCAAAGTATTGTGTAAACTTAATTTTTATTTTGAAATAATTATGTCACAAAGTTAAACTTTAGAGTCTGAAATTGAAAGCAAAATTATTTTAAAAAATCTATTACTAATATGTATGTATTTAAGTATATATTATTATTTTATGTAATGTATGTATTATGTAGATTTAGTCATTATTTTCATTGCACTGAATATCACTGCTCACAAGGACAAAGGTTAGCTGGTAGATAATGCCGACTGCATTAACACTAGGTTTACGGGACGCGTCAATTTGACGCATTTTGACTTTTATCAGAGAATTACCAAAAACTGTTTAAATTTTTATTTTATCTCTTTGTATGACTTTTATTCATTGATCGAGGGAAATATATATTGAAGTCTATTTTCTTTAAAAGTGTTGAATTACTGAACTTACGTGTATTATGTGGTATACCAATCTCTACGATATGCGTCAAATGACGCGTTTTAGTAGAAGTAGCTATATAGAAAACGTCCGTAAACCTAGTGTTAAGCTCGCCTATGTTAAAAAACCCTATTTTTTTGCAATAAAGAATTTATTTATTTCTTACTAGTGGTAGTTTAAAAACCTTTATACGGTTAAGTATCGTATTTAATCTGTTTAATTTAATCCAAGATTTTGAACGCTTTGCAGACGTACATCAAGGGTATCTTCTAGGCTTCCCGGTTTTTTAACCAATTTTTAATTTAATTAATTTAATTTTTAACCAATTGACACTCTTTAGACCAGTGTTTCCCAACGTGGGGCAATTTGATTGTCAAAGGGTCAATTCGAAAACGGACTCGACACGAATTTAACCCTTTCGCTCCGGGCCATTTAAATGCAATGCTAAATTTCGATGCCAAATTTACTGGTAAAAAAAACTGGTTGGATATAGTACAACGTATAGCAGACTTGAGACTGAAGCTAATCAAATTGGAACAAACACTATCTCGTTATTTATCACCTTAAAAATCCCTACTAATATTATAAATGTGAATGTGGGTTTGTTTGTCACGTTTTCACGCAACAACTACTTAACCGATCATCATGAAACTTTGTACACAATTTTTGGAAATACTAGAAGTAACGTAGGATACTTTTTATTTTATAAAAATTATTTATTTTTTACTATAGTTTCCAATTGACTATAGTTTCAGCTGTTTGGAATTTTTCTAAATTTATTTTTATTTCCTCTACAACGATTGTCGATACCACATTTTTAGCTCCAAACCGACAACTGGATCATTCTGTATAAATAACTGGGGTTAGTTGTTTTAATAAACGTCGCGTCTGTCTGCCCCTCTTTTAAATATCCTTCCTTATATTTGTAAAGCGTGTTATTGAACTCAATTTAAAACAAATAGCGGCCGTGTAGTGCAACCCGCACTCGTTTCTGGTCCATTCGCTGTGCAAATAAAACATTTGCCGAGTTTCAACCATGCCTTAACTTACTGCTGGCTTACTTGAGCGACGCGCAGTCTATTTTGGTAACGTATTTTAAATTTTATTATTTTGTATTGTTTTGTATTTTTTTTAAAAGAGTAAATAGTATCGGACTCTTCTTATACGCAAAAATTTCTACGTTCCATTTAGGACAGTGTTTCCCAAAGTGGGGCCCACGGGGGGGGCAATTCGAAAATGGACTCAACACGAGTTTAACCCTTTCGCTCCGGGCCATTTAAATGTAATACTAGATTTCGGTGCTAAATTTAACGTAAAAAGCAAATTCTTAAATAATTGCGGTAAATAATAATTAGGTATAATTTCGCTTGACGAGACTAAAATATCAACTGAGTGTTTGGTTACATAAGAGGGGCATAAGAATTTTAGAAAGACTAAGGTGGGGACTAAGGTAGTAAATGATAATAATAAAATTGTAACTGATGTGTTAGGTTTATTTTACTTTTTGAATTTGCTTTGAGATTATTTTTGTTTAGTTATTAAAATTTTGATATTTATAGATTATTATTTTTATTTTGACATTTTATTATTAATATTATATATGGTGTATTGGAATTGACTGTAAGACCATGCAAGTGACTGTGCTTAAATAAATAAATTTTATTCACGAACAAGTCCTAATTAATTAAAAAGCCTCTAATCTTATTACTATCGAATTTGTTTTATTTAATATCCAACTGAAATTTTGTAACCAAGCCAAAGAGGTATAACGATTTCATGTAACAATATACCTACACAATTATCTATGAAATGAATGAAATGAAATGAAAATCGTTTATTAGCATAGGCACTAAAGGCGTGCACTTGCTCATCGTTAGACTCTACCGTGACTTCGGAAAGGCGTATGGCGAGAAGAATATCACAAGAAACTCGTCAATCATAGCCTGTACATAAAATAATAATAATAATAATAAAACTGAATTTTAACTCAGAAAAAAAGTAAATAACAATTTATAAGTCAGATTGCACAGTGGTTACAATAAATGTCAAATTAATAACATATATGTATATAAAATACATGTATATGTCCAATAATATGTATGACATGTGTATTCATTATTACGTATTATTATTATTATTATTTGTGTATTGTTAAGGAGTGACTTTCATTTCACTTACATTAATATATAACTCCAAGAAGATTGGTGTATATTCACTTGAATAAGTAAATAGTCTAAGACTGCCTTAAGGAGTACATTTAAACAAGCCAAAGTTAATTGCAGTTCAGGTATACGATCTTTAGACCGCCATCAACTAAGTGCACGGGAGCCACTTGTTTGTATATTTGTATTGGCTTCTGTGCGTTTTCACTTAGGACTAAAGATAGGTTTTACTTCTACATTTAAAACCTTAACTTAGAATTTAAAAGAGTAAATAATAAGTTCGAATTTATTTAAATCAGTTACGTCATGTTTTGGAAATCCTCGGATTTTTAAATTTAGAACTGAAATTTGAAAATAGAATGACGAGACGCTACCCCTAATCACTTGCAACCTCAACCGTTCAAAATGTAACCCTAATAAAAAACCAATAGTAAATTAAAAAAACACTTTTTTTTTGGAAACAAACAGCTCGGGGCACGCCCTCATATTTGCATGTGGCGCATTGTGTTGTCAATCAATCGATGTGCACGCGCAACCATATCGCAACCGATCGACAGACAGATGTCAAACTTGTGTCGCACGAAAAAACCTTAATTTGAATTTGAAATCTACTTTTTTTAGTTTTTATTGTGATTTTATTTAATATTTCTATTATTATAACTAAATTGACCTTTGTACTCCATCTGGTTTCCCTTCCACCAGAAACAGTAAAATGCACTAGTAAAATCGCTTTCGAACAATTTTCAGCAGGTTTCAACAGTTTACACGCATTATATCATCTTTATTTTGATTGTGTTTAAGACGACCTCTCGGCTACTTATCAGTAATTATCTCGAGACGAGAGAGAGTCACATAAGCCGCATAATTTTTTTATTTCTCTTCCCTCTTCCTAACATCTATTTGATTCTTGTTTTTTTATTTTTATGTATTTTTGTGATTTTATTAGAAGTGTAGTATCTATCCCTTTATCACCTTGAGCATGTCGTCCTATCCTATAATTAAAATTTCATGTAGTTTATATAAAAGTAGTCATTTTTATAATATGTAGATTGTAGGTAGTTCTAATGTAATTTTGTAGGTAGGCTTGTCTCAAGTATAAACCGCACTCTAGTTTAAGAACAAGCGGTTTACGATCATAGAACGTACTAATAAACAAAAACTACTTATTTAAATTATTAATTAATATATTTTATTTAGGTGTTTTAGACACTGGCTCTATTTTAAAATTGATGCGATTATTATTTCAAAATCAAAAGCCTTTATTTCACGTAGACTCTTACGTATAGTCAGAATCTACGAAATTTCGGAAAGGCGTATGACGAGAAGAAATCACAAGAAATTCGCCAATCATAGCCTGTACAATATACAGTAATGTTAGTAGTTAGGTCGGTTGGTTTTTGTTCTAAAACCTTGTATTATAACCAGAATGTCGTAAAACAATAAGCCATGTATGTTCAATAGCACATTTTAGATGCAATTTCTCAAAATGTCAACTTTAAAAGAAACAATATTTCAATACGACAGTTATTGTGAAACAGCTCTAAGTATTTTCTATCTTGAATAAAAATGTATTAAGTTTTTGATGTGAGACGCGTTAGTGATGTATTGGTTATGTGAGGCACATAGAATGCGGTGGAGTAGAATTTATGATATTTACTTGTAAATTATATGTAACAAGCAGTCAATGTAATCATTTATATATAGATCTTCTGACATAATTATTTATTATATTATATTATATTTATTGGTGTAATTATTTATTAATAATCAAAATTATTTGTGTGTTATTTTTTATTTATTTTACTTTTCTGTACTATTAACATCACCGCCCACATCTCCCAAAGGTTAACTGGCAGAAAATGCCTTAAGGCATTAAGTTCGCCTTTTGTGTTTTTTTTTGGTAGAATAAAGAATTTATTATCACTATTATTATTATTTATTTAAACACTCTATTTTTATTAATATAGTAGCATTTATATTGTAATAGGCTAAGTTTAAGTTAAACACGTAAATTTATTAAAATTTACTGTAATAGTTATATAATTTTTTGCAGTACATAAATTGAATTGAATTATTATTTTTAATGCAAAATCTGCCAAATTTAGTTGGATGTTGCTGCTATTCAGTGGAACAGTGGGGTTGGAGAGGGGGGAGCAGGGCGGCGGGGGGAACAGGGGGGCTAAAAGGTATTGTGCAATGAATGCTGTCCCAGTTTCGGATTCGTTCGGAGAAGTTCGGTTCCCGATTGAAACTAATATTTATAGATATATATAATAAAAATACATATTAAATTTTTAGTGAGTACTTGGTTCAGATCTGTGTGTTTTATTTATTCTAGTACCATTTGAATAGCATAGGGTGTCTTTTAGGATCGGGGGATTGTAGTTGTGTTGTTTTATAAATAAATCGTGTCCACAGTTTTTTGTTCCCACCAACGCCCATCGCGAGTTCTCACCGAGATGAATCAGGGAGATCCATAACTTTGGCCCACACATTGCCAAATATAAACACTATATACAGGGCGTGTAAAATTGATTTTATCTACTGAAAGAGAAAGTACAAAAAGCGACGACAACTGTTTTGGATATAAATTTATTTTTAATACTTAATATATACTTTTGTATTACTGCCTTCAACGTCTTCTAAAAAAAAATTAACTGAAAGGGATATATAAAAATCTAAGGTTCTGTTTGTATACCTGTACTACTAGAACTATATAACTTGTTTTTACTAATTTAAAAACAACGTATAGTTCAAACATCCTTTATATTATTATTATATCAATACGTTTAATTTGTTTTAATAATATCCCCTTTCTGCATCAACCTGTATAAGGTTACAATTGCAAATATAAACTGATTCATTATTTGCGTTGAACACTGAGTTTTGACTTACTGGGATCTTCTTAATATCTTCGTGGCTTAAATTTTATTAGGGTTGCTACATTTTCAACAAAATCTCACATATTTACTAATCTATATATATAAAACTCAAAGGTGACTGACTGACTGACATAGTGATCTATCAACGCACAGCCCAAACCACTGGACGGATCGGGCTGAAATTTGGCATGCAGGTAGATGTTATGACGTAGGCATCCGCTAAGAAAGGATTTTGATCAATTCCACCCCTAAGGGGATAAAATAGGGGATGAAAGTTTGTATAAATCTTATTAGATTCTCGACTGATTGAACTGAAATTAAAGATTGGAACTACTATGATGAAGACGTTTTTTTAATAATACTTCTTAACGGGAGCGAAGCCGCGGGCAACAGCTAGTTGTTTTATATTAGCCCATGTGGTCGTAATCCGCTTAAAACACAGTAATTTGATAACCTAACAAGCTACTACTATGATCAAAAAGTAAGCTGAATTTGTTTATAAAATGTAAATTCTTTATTATTCTTCCACATGAATTTCACAGGTTTCAACAACACAGGTTTTAGGGTTAAAAACAGTCACTAGTTTTAGTTCTAATACATAACTATATTCTAATGCAGCGGTTCTCAAACTTTTTTGGCGAAGGAAAAAGCCTTAATATAGTTATAAAAAACTGATTCATATGTATTTATGAATAATCATATTGCAATGTAATATTTAGTTGGAATATTTAGATGTAACCTTATAATCTCCCTTTGGTAGGTATTTTAGCAGTATTTGCAGTGGCTGTTCTAATGCATAATACATTATGTTATAGTCGTATAAATAGGGTATCTTTAGAACGATACATTAGCAACCCTATACAAAATCCAGCAAAACGGAGTCTGATTGAAATTTACGCCCTTCACCTAGATATGCAAATCAGTATTGTATGCAATGATTTCACTTTATATTTATCATTTATGTGTACGTTTTACTTATACTTGAAACCAATATCAAGTTGTTCAGACAGCAGAAATATTAGTAGATATCTCTGCTGTGAATGACTCAAACTTGAGACAAAAGTCGATCAAATAACTCTTGTCCGTCTAATACTAAAAGATGTAAGCAGTCATTTGACCTTAAAATAACTCCGACGAACAAACATATGCATTCATTTGACAGGTTAGCCTAAGTATATATGAATCATTCTTTTTTAAAATTAATAAACCAAGCCTACTTTATTTATTTATAAAGCCTACCTACAAAATTACATTTATTTACATATTATAAAAAAGAGTACTATTATATAAACTAAATGAAATTTTAATTATAGGATAGAACGGCATGCTCAAGGTGATAAAGGGATAGACACTACACTTCTAATAAAATTACAAAAATATATGATTTAGATGTTACACAATAATGAAAATAAAAGTAAAAAAATAACCAAATAGATATAAGGAAGAGGGGGAAAAATCATTAAATTGAAAAATAAAATTAAAACACTAGTTAGTTAGTTAGTTAATTATAGTTAGTATCGAGATGTTTCCCGTAATTTGGCTTGTTGTAGGAAAAAGCATCTGCTATATGTCAGTTCTTTTAAATAAATATATAATATTACATTTGTCTACCCTGTTTAAGTATAAAGTCGTGAATATACAACATATGTATTTGACAAATGACATTAGATATAACAGCAATAGGTTTTGCGAAACATCTGCGTGTAGATTTGTCGTAAATACTTAGGTCACTTATCATACTATGTGTGAGGTCTTAGTATATGGGGATGATGTTATGCAACACGTGATATGATTTTATTAATATAAATTAAAATTTACTTCAAATACAGCATTTTTAAGTAACAAAATGAAGGCAATATTTAAAATTACTACCATTACCTACTGTTAAAAGATACATTTAAAAAAATATATATCGACAGTTTCTAAACCGCAAAAAAAGAGCAAAAATAAAAAAAACTAGTGAGATATTTTCCCTAGTAGCGGCGTTTCCATCCATAACCCGTTTTTCTTCTGTTTCGACTATTACGAAAATAAAATTTTAAATATTATTGAATGTAGCATAACACCATCCATGAGGGCATAAAGGTGACCACACACCTGACACCAAGTTCTCGCGATAAATACGCTCAGTCTTAACATCAACGGGGTGCATACATCACACCATTATAATATATTTTATATCTTTCACATAATAAAACTAGTAATTACATATATCTATACTAATATAATAAAGAGAAAACATTTGATTGTTTGTATGTATTGAATAGACTCCGAAACTACTGAACCGATTTAAAAAATTCTTTTACTATTAGAATCCTCCGTTATCCCTGATGAATATAGGCTATAAAATATTTTCAAAAACGTTTGCGATCCGTATGAAAACTTCAATAATGTAACCCAAAGTGTAAAAAAAAATCATTATATTGCGTACGCTGCGGAAATTATTGACAATAGAGCAAAGTGATGTACTACAGTTTTATAGAGGACATCAATATCTACAAAAAAATCAGTGACACCATATGTCTAACTATTAAAGTTAAGTCTCAATAAGTGCTTTTTCATCATGGTAAGGTACTGTTTTTATTAGCAATACCTGAACAAGCCACCCTCTTCGAATTATCATTATTATAAAATCTGGGACGAACATCTCAATTCTGCGACTACAATCTACAGCAGTGTTTCCCAAAGTGGTGGGCTTAAGGGGGCCAATTGGAAAATGGACTCGATACGAGTTTTAACCCTTTCGCTCCGGGCCATTTAAACGCAATACTAGATTTCGGTGTCAAATTTAACGAAAAAAGCAAATTCTTAAATAATTGCGATAAATAATTATTAGATATAATTTCGCTTGACGAGACTAAAATATCAACTGGGTGTTTGGTTACATAAGGGGGGCATGGGACAAAAAAGGTTGGGAAACACTGATCTATAGTCTGCAAAGCTTTAGAAAAGTTGGATTAATATATTTTAGTTACGCCTTCATGATCAGTATTGACCACAAATATATAATATTTACCATGCCTCTTACTAATATGTATAATTGCTTCTATTTATTCTTAAAAGATCATGACAACTTTCATGGTTAATTTTCTCTTCTCCAACAAAATATAATAAGTAGAGATGTGCCGATTATGACTTGGGCCGACTAGCCGACTAGCCGATTAGTCGGTTGTAAATAAGCCGACTAGTCGGCCGACTAATCGGTTAAGCCGACTACGGTTTAGGGGATTCCCGTGGCGCTTCGTTTACAGCTGATTCGCTGCAATTTCAGTAACTACTGACATGTGGACAAATATAAATAACAAAAAAAGTTTTTTGAGTTTTACAGCTCACTAGTTTGACGATAGTTTCAAATATCATCACGAAGTATTGCAATATATGTCATTAAATATTATGTTGATTTGTTTTATAATTAAGATACTAATTTTGTTTGATAAATGTCATCAATATATTTTCTTTATAAGGAAATAACACATACATTTTATTGAGAAATAGACACAAAGTAACAAGCCGGATAGTCGGCGCTTTTTACCGATTAGTCGCCGACTACAATAGTGGCCGGATAGTCGGCTTTACCGACTAGTGGCCGACTAGTCGGAACATCTCTAATAATAAGGTACATTATAACGAAAACTATAAAAATAAAGTGGCGTTATTAAGCAAGAGTTTTTTTCCCACAAAAAAATAAAATTAAATCAATAAATTAATATTGATAAAACGCTATCGATTTCATAAATTAAAATACAATTAATATGTAAGCTTAAGGCGTGTACACATTGATCAGAATTTTAAATATTTCATCTAAGTTGTACCTATTCTTGTATGTTATACGATTGTAAAAGAATTCAACTTGAATTTTTATAATTGAACCGACACTAGCAAAATTATTTTCAACTTAGAAACTAATTATAAAACGTATTTACTATTTTTTTAATTGTTAAAAATTAATCTGAGAAAAAGGACACCTGGATCTTCCCAACACGGCTCAGTGGCATTACGACCAAGGTGCTTAAAAACATTTGATTATAAAATAAACGCGATAAAACAATTGCATTATTATAATTACTGACATCAACTAATTATATTTGTTTGTAAAAAACATAATTAAAAAGTAGAAAACATAAAATTTTAGTAAAAAAATCCGTTTCATAAATGAGTTCGATTTGAACATTTTTTCGATTTTAAATCAAACAAGAATCCCTTTAGAAGCTAATATCAATTTACAGTGACTCAAAATTTTATCAGATTTTGTTTCTAAATGATTTGTATAATATGGACGTGAAATTATATATCGTTACGATCACCTCCAGGGCTTGTGGGTGTGTGGTTTTTATTTTTGTATAAAAACATAACGTTTTCAAATTAAATAGGCTTTTCAAGACGGCATAGTGACCTGTATACATTTCACTGTGATAAGAGATATCTTAATTCGTGGACCGCACTTTAGCTATACACTTAGAAATGAAGACAGGTCAAATGTCTTTTTAACAAACGGGACGCGTCAATTTAAATTTGATCTCTGATACGTTTGTAGGTTGTTGAGGGAAGCGCCTTGGTAAACAAATCTGCCAGTTGATCACTTGATTTGATATATTCCAGTAATACCTCCCCAGAATTTACTTTTTCCCTCACAAAGTTATATTTTATGTCAATATGTTTAGAGCGTTTATGATAAACAGGATTTTTTATTAATTTGATTGTACTCTGATTATCAACATATAAAACATTGGATATTTCACATTGTAGTTCAGAAATATCATTTAAAAATTGATTCAACCAAATATACTCTTTCACAGCAGAACACGTAGCCATAAACTCTGATTCTGTGGTAGACAAGGCAACTGTTTTCTGTCTCTCACAGCACCAGGTAATAGGCCCACCGTTCATCATAAACAAGTAACCAGTGGTCGAACGTCTTGTGTCTATGTCCCCTGCATAATCAGCGTCAGAGTATCCAGATATTATTTTTGAACCAGAATATTTAATACCTAAATCTTTAGTTTCTTTCAGATATCTAATAATTCTCTTTACAGCGTTGACATGTTCTTTGTTGTAATTATTAATAAACCGGCTAACAATATTTACTGCATAGGAAATATCAGGTCTAGTTACGCAAGATAAGAATAAAAGAGAGCCTACTGCCTCACGATATGGAAAATTGATATTTGTTTCAGTATCGTTAACTCTTGTTAAAACGACATTGGGATCCGATGGCACGCTAAGTGAGGAAGCATCAGTCAAATTAAATTTTGATATAATTTGTTCTACATAATGTCTTTGTGTTAGGAATATACTTTTATCAATATCATTTTTGTGAATTTCAATACCAACAAAACAGTTAGGTTCACAGATTTTAATTTTAAAAACATTTTGCATATGAGACAATATTAAGTTTATAGTTTCTCGGTCGGAAGACATCATCAGACCATCATCCACAAAAATTATAAGTAAAACTTTGATTTTGTTAAAAACCCCGCTATAAACGCAACTATCTGCCTCAGATTGTTTAAAACCAAAAGTTGTTAAAAAATTATTAAATTTCTCATTCCAGCAACGCGGTGCTTGTTTCAAACCATATAACGATTTAATTAGTTTACATACCTTTCCCTTTTCTGCAGTGATACCTTGTGGGATATCCATATAAATTTCTTCGTTTAATGTACCATATAAAAACGCAGTCTTCACATCAAATTGTGTAATGTCATATCCTCTACTGGCTGCAATACTCAATAATATTCTAATAGAATCATAACGAGTTGTTGGAGAAAATGTCTCCACATAGTCTATGTCTTTAATTTGTGTGAACCCTCTTGCACATAACCTTGCTTTATATTTGTCTATCGTACCATCCACACGTCGTTTGATCTTAAAAACCCACTTAGAAGTTATAGTCCGTTTACCTTCAGGCAAATCAACAATAATCCAAGTTCCATTTTCATTATGTGATGCCAGTTCATCATTTATAGCTTGTTGCCAATCATCAGCGTCGTACATTTGGAGTGCCTCATCAAATGTACGTGGTTCATTTATTTCAACCATATTAGCCTCATAACGTTCCGTTTTTTTTAAAGTACTCCTTGGCCTTAAGTTGTAACCCTGGTCTTCCAGCTTGTCACTTTTATCATCCATTTCATTAGTTTCGCTACTATTCTCATTTTCGCCTACGTCTATTGATTCTTGTTGTATGTCATTTTCATAGAGTGTCTGATCTTTATCAATCTCATCTAAGTTTTCCTTGTTGCCATTATGTTCTTCAATTTCCAAATAAATATTATTTCGTCTTGGTCCTGGAATATAATTATCAAATTCATTAAATACGACATCTCTAGATAGAGTTATTCTTTTGGTATTAGGGTCAAACATTTTGTAATTTAATGAATTTCCTTGCACCCCAACATACAACATTTTAATACTTTTATCATCCCATTTTGTTCTCTTTTGATCAGGGACATGAACATACCCTATTGAGCCAAAAGTTTTAACAAAACTTAGATCAGGTTTTTCTCCTGTCCATAGTTGAAATGGGGTTATGTCCGGAACCTGGCTTGACGTAACTCTATTAGTGAGGTATACCGCAGTATTAACTGCCTCAGCCCAGAGGTAAAGGGGAAGATCCCGAGCATAAAGCATCGATCTAGCTCTTTCTACAATTGTCCGAAGCTCCCGTTCTGCTCTGCCGTTTTGTTGTGGCGTGTAGGGAGCTGTTAGTTCATGCTCAATTCCATTTTTAAGTAGGTATTCTTTAAAAGATTCATTGACATACTCACCTCCGTTATCCGAGAATAAAGTTTTAACGCTGTGACCGAACTTATTTTGTACCATATTATTGTAATTTATAAAACATTGTAAAGTATCAGATTTATGTTTAACAAAATAAACGTAAATAAAACTTGAAAACGCATCTTTAAAAATCACAAAATATCTAGCCCCTGACACTGACATACATGACATTGGACCGCAGACGTCACTATAAACTAAAGACGCAATTGACAGATTGTTTCTTTTTGAATTCTGAAAAGGAAGACGCGCCTGTTTTCCTGACATACAGGCTTCACAAGTGAAATTGTTTATATCTATTTTCGACATATCTATATCTATCAATTTGTTTTTCCCCATTTTCAGAATTTCTTGAACATTTAAATGTCCGAGTCGCTCATGCCAGAGTTTTAATTCGCAAAAATTTTTTTTAACACTAAAGTTGCATTCCGGAATAAGTACAGTTTTGAACATCAGTTCATATAAATTATTTGACTTTAGGACAGCATTAGCGACTTGTACACCGTTCTCATAAATATAAGCGTAATGATGTTCTTTTACAATCGTGAAGCCTTTTCTGGTGATTGCACCCTCAGAAAATAAATTTTTCCTTAACTCCGGTACATACAAAACATCTGAGAGTTCACCATCAGACCACATGTTATTTGCATATTTCTTAATTGTTATAATACCTTTACCTCTTACCTGTAATACTTGGTGGTCACTCAACTTTACCATTTCTTGTCCTTCTGGAAATTCTGTGAGTTCTTTGAAAAATTCTCTTTTGTAAGTCATGTGTGCCGACGCTCCACTATCCATTATCCATTCATCACAGCTATCCACCTTGCTGTCGTTTGTGTAGAATGCTGACGGTTTCATTTCTTTCATATAGTTGCTCCTTTTCGGTGCGCGACAATCTCTGGCGAAATGCCCCCTTTTGTTACAATTATAGCAGAGAAACCTATTCTCTCTTGACGTCGATGATTGTTGACCCTTATAATTTGCATCTTTATTAGACCGGGAATTTCTTATATTTCCATGTGTGTAGAAAAGAGAATTGTCTTCATCTTCGAAATTTTTCAGGCTCAACTCCTCATCAATGAGCCTGCATGTTAGGTTGCTAATGGTTTGCATGGCCGGGGTTAGTGAGAGCCATGCTTGGCGAAAATTTCTATATTTTATTGGCAAAGTGGAGATTATTTTAGTTATTACGGCCTTTTCACTGACCGTTTCTCCATTTTCATTTAGTTGTTTAGCCATACTTTCAATTTTCGCAATATGTTGTGCGATATCATCCGTGGGTGACATTTTGTATGTGTAGAACTTTTCTTGTGTTAATAATAAATTTAGTTCAGATTTATGTTCATAAATATTCTCCAATTTTGCGAAGATCTCCGCCGTTGTCTCACAGGTCTCAATTAAACTAATTTGTTTGTAATCTAAGGCCTGTGTTAAAATGAACATTGCGGTCGCGTCATTCTTAACCCATTCTTCATTCTTTTCTTGCTCTTCGTTCACTTTCATATGCGCCGCTAAACCCTTTGCCTTGAGTGCACAAATTATTTGAAACTTCCATTGACGGAAATTATTCACATTTCCATCAAACCGATCGATACTAATTTTTTCCATTTTTTTTTTTGTTTATTTGTTTTCCCTTTTTATATACTTCACGTATTAACTATAACTGCTCCTCTCGTAGACTTTTATAAGCATTAACTGGGCCCATAACCTATTGAAAATGATACGAGGGATTTCTTTTCACCATACTATTTATTGACAACTGAACACAAAAAGTATGACATATCCGATATTCAAAATCAACTAAAATTATCTTAAAAAGGTCGCTATGTAACCTTTACCACAATGATCCAAAATCCGCGCACGTTACTTCTGTGTTATTATTCTAAGGTTGTTTCCTATTCTATGTTATCGTTAAAAGCGATTTGCTATAATAAAATATTTGTAAATATTATTTATAAGTGATGTGATTGAAGAAAAATGATGTTTTATTGTCAATTTGCAATTAAATGCAATTAAATTCATCGATGTTGACTACATACAGTTGTTTTATTTATAACCTTATAATGACCTATAAAAAATTCGTGGTTTAAAAGAAATTTAAAAATAATCCCACCCCTCAATCGTTGAAACACTTTCAGGATTTTCTTTATTTTGTAAACCATACTTTTCTGATTAAATTTTTGGCATGTTAAAGAATATGCATGAACTCCTTGCCAAAATAGTCTAAATTTTCCACAAAATTGTAACTAAAATATACTATTTAAATTAGACGACCAAGAAATAAAACCGATGTCAATGTAAGTCATAAAAAATAAAATAAACGAAATATACACATAGCGATGTTACTAATTTAAAAAAATATATATAACAATACCAGCGTATTAAACACGAAAAGATTGTATAGTATAATAAAATAATATAGAAGCTCAATTGGTAATATTACATGTAACGATACACTCCATGGACAGCGGCCCTAACCAGGCTTTTACTCTAATTGTAACTTAATATAACAGCTGGCATTCTTAAAAAAAACAAATGTATAATTTAATAACATTATTTCTGGTCTGATGTTTTTTCTTTTCGTGTTGTGAAGAAAAACATCTCGTTAAGCGGCTTGAGGACAATTCATCGGAGTTTTCAATCGTTGGATAGCATTCAAGTACGTTGATTATTCGTCTTAGTTGTCAATGTACAAAAATTAAATCTATTATGTAGATAGAGCATATTTGTATAGGTATAGGATTTTATATTTTTGGCTAAATAAAGATTATTATTATTATTTATTAAGATCGATGGTAAGATTTTCAGATGAAATCATTTTATTAAGATTATGCAAAATTATAATGAAATATTAATTTCAAAATACTATTATTAAATATACTTATATTCTTTAACGAGGGGAAATCCATGATATTTACCTATAAGTTATACCAAATTTCCTTTTACACAATAATATATTTTCAATGTTCCTTCACGAGCAAGTTGTAAAGATATACATTAACATTATTCCAACCAATTGAACAATTTAATTTTAAAAAGTAATAGTTTTATAACGAAAAAAGAAAATACTGCGAGAATGAAATCAATTAATAACTTCGATTTCATGTGATATTTTATACCTGCCATGTGATAGTATGACGCCCCATCGACTAACATCAAATGAAGCGAAATAAAACTCCAATACAATTATTTTATTATTTATGCACCAACGCAATTTGGTCGTAGTATATTGTAAAGTTTAAAGATGTGACCATTAATTAGTTTTTAATTCAGTACAAATGTTTTCCAAATATTTCGTCAATCAAATTTTTTATAAGTTTTAGGTGGACATGTTTTTACTAAATATATATATATTGCATATTCATTTTTATTTCGATAGAGAATCGTCGTGGTCGCCGTAAATCTATTTAGTATTTCTTAAAGAAATAGCTCATATCATTATTTTCAACATAGAAAATATTCAGGTAAAATAACGAAAAGGGTCTATAGTTTGTAGGGTTTCAGGCTTTTGTAAATAAGATGCTTAAACTTTGTCAACGTTCGGGAAAACTAAAGCTAGGAATTTCTGTAGTGGTTAAAGAAGGGGACAATAATTAAATTTAAATTGAGGCTCAGATACCATAAATGTGAATTGCCTAAAATGACACATCGCCTGTAATGTGAAGGTAAATAAAGTGATTGCTAAAAAATCTACCGTTGACTACTTCATGATGTTAAATTATCGCGAACATCTTTAAACAATTAAAAACTTCATGCGTCTAACTTTGGAATTATTTCTCTCCAGCTTCACGATACGCCAAAGTCAGGATGACTGAGCATTTGAAATGTAATATTAATTTGATCAAAGTAAACGCGCCAGTAAGCCGCATAAGACCTTTTAAATTAGTTGCTAGTACTGTTCTAAGCGTCTCTACTTGCATTGCAAATATAGTAAATCTATAATATCAGTAGGTCGAGTACAGCTTTAGTGAAAAAAAAACAAATTATATCGTAAATGATTACATCATCATTCGTGCAATAGAAAAAATAAAGATGCTCAACGAAATACAACTTTAAGTCATTTATATTTTCGCTTGTGTGGACTCTGCGCTACTAATGCATGGCCATCCTACCTTTCAAGACATTGTCCGAAGTAATCAACATATTGCGCTGTCATCGATTCTACATATAACACGAGGTCGACTATAATCGGTGGACGTGCACGTACGTATTGTTTAATTATTTTTTCTCTATTTAATAAGATTGTTTAATCATTTAATGATTTTTAACTGTCGAAGTGATATGTATTTATAACGTAATATTTAACTGCTAATTTTGATTACTGCCATATTAGGTCGTTATGTTACCATATTCATACACGGGTTCAAGAATTGTGTGCCTATTTCGTCTAAATTTACAACGTGGCAATTTTCCAGACGGTTGGACATATCAGTATTGCTCAGGATAATACAGGAAATCCTTACCCACCAAATATGCATAAGTGTACAAAACACATTTGTGAATATAGGTCGTGATACTTGCGTAACGATGTTTAAGTCAAAATTGTATCAACTTTGGTGTCATTGTCATTACCAATTGAGTAAAGTCGTTGGCAAACAAATAACGTTAATTAGACCAATAGCCTGGTGAATTACTTCCACTTTTAGTCGTGAAGTGATATACTTTATTAGGGATTTCCTGTCAAACTAGATTGTGCACACTCTTCTGATTATTCCAACATGTCACATGCACAAATTAATATGTATAAAATAGTCATAATGAAGATTGTTAAATTAATCTTATTTTAGATCTTGTACTGTTTGAAAAAATGTTAAATGTTTCTACTGAAGTTGAAAGTCCTGTTCGTGGTTATGACAAGCTATTATACCCTCGCGGACAAAAAATAAGCCGTTTCAAATTGTGTCACATTGTGCAATCTTCAACTGCTTGTGTTTGAGAGAAATATGTGTTTTAAAATAACAATAAACATTTTAAATTAATATTAAAAATTTATTTGCAATCGTCGTCAAATATGACGTGCTATGGGTTTTTGGCGCATTACCTATTCGTCGCTATAGCGACGATTCGCACTCAAACGGTTAATTTATAAAACGTAGAACCGAAATGTCCAAACAAATTAACATACAATACGGATTTTGACCCTCGACATTAAGTTTTCAATATCATTCTCTTTAATTTATACATCGAAATTAAAGTACTTTTGTCTAAATATATTTTATTTTTGGTATTACAATGGTTTTTTCTATTATTAATAGGTATTTGGCGTTTCATTCTGACTATTTTTTATATGTCATTGTAAAGTTAAAAAAGCATGACTCAAAAGAGTGTTCAATCAATTAAAATGATGACGTAGATACTTAAAAAAAGACGGTCGTTGTCTTCATTGTCGCATACGGAAAAACATGGACAAAGAAAACCAGGAATCCTTTTGAGATATTAAGCTAAAGTGTGGTCCATGAATGAAGACAACTGCTACTATAAATAGGTGTATACGCGCAATCCCTTCCACTATGATATATAGACGACACTATAAGTAGCTTAAATAATTATAATTAGCAGGATTATAAACTGCCCTTGTTAATTTTGCATACCATATTAATTTAATTATCATAAATTCTGTTGTTTTTACCAAAAAAGAAAAGCAAGCATTTATTTTGGCACACTCTGTAATTTTATGTTGTAATGGCTTTTTAGCATCAAAATTAATCAGGTGATGGATCAACAAAAGGTAACCTCAAATCCGTTTATAATAAGCTTCTGGCACATGGCTAAAAACTGGTATTATGCTGCTGAAATATCTACTGACCCCGTTTACTTATTCCTTTTTCATTATTTGCATTTTACATCTAAAAATTATAATTTTTTCTGAAGTTCTTTAAATTCAATTTCAAATTATAAAATAATAAAATCATAACTTTGTTTTGATGTTTGTTGACGCAAACTTCCGGAAGTAGTGGGGTAAACATTTTAATTTCGAACGTTTATTTTTCTAGAAATAGACACAAAGAAAATGGATTCAAGTGGGGCTAAAGAAGTGAAACAAGCCCCTGTAACTGCCAGTAAATCAAGGGAAGCTGATTGGCCAACCGTTCTATTCTTCATTCATATACATCTTCTATCCATTTATGGCATTTGGCTGATTTTCAATGAAGCGAAAGTGTTTACAATTTTATTTCGTAAGTATTTTTAGTGAGTTGTTTCAAACCTCCAATTATAAAATTATGTCATGGCCTTAAGCTCATCGTACTCCTTACAAACGCTTATATGAGCTGTTAACAGTATTAGTTCAAAGGCATCAACACTGCTGAAATTAAGTTTCTTTTAAAGTAACCTGATGAAATTTCTCAAAACAACAAATATTCATGTTTAAATAAAACCTATTTAATCAAACAAGCAAAAGTTTTTTTTGTATTTAGAATAATTAGGAATAAATATTATCTTTAAAATAACGTAATATTACATCTCAAATTCTAAATGAAAAAGATAACCAGAACTGACACAAATATTTACATATCGGTTAATCGACATAAATATATGATACAATTTATAAAGTAACTCGTAATAACATAGGATATTGGCCATCCCTGATTAGATTAGACAATGTTTCACGAGGAAATTAGATATCGTAATTAATGGTTATCATAGCAATCATATCATTAAATGGACCATGTAATCCAGACGCATGATTCCTCTTTCAACGAAATATCTATTTCATTCTCATTAAATCAATGTTCAATATACACTGACTAAAATTACTTCACCCAAATAATTATTGCAATTTCATTTCAGCTTTAAGAATTATTCATTTACACATGATCTGTGTAATTTTTGTGGAATTATTGTAGTGAATGTTTATGTCAAAATTAGATAATTTGAGTGCAATAATGTAATAAGTACCTAAACCTCTATTTTTAGTCGCAGTACTAGTTTTGTTGGCTGTTTTGGGAGTGACCGCCGGTGCGCACCGATTATGGACTCACCAAACTTACTCCGCATCTAAATCGCTAAGAATATTTCTAATGATTTGTCAAACTTTAACAGGACAAGTAAGTTATTATTTAGTTTTTCCAATATATTGTCAATACTTCATACGTTTTAGCTTCTTTTAAGTAACAATCGGATTATTATTTTCTTCTTCTTTTTTGTATCATTATTTTCATTGAAGATTTTGGTTATAATATATACATTTTGCTTTGAAAAATCCGATTGGCAAGAATTTGTTCGTAACATTTCTTATATAAATAACATTTGTTAGGTACAAATACATAATCCTCTTACGTTGTCAGGGCTCTATCTACGAATGGGTAAGATATCACCGGCTACATCATGCTCACTTTGGGACCGACGGAGACCCATACAATCACAACAAGGGATTCCTTAATGCACATTTTATCACACGTCTGAGAAATCTTAGCGAGTATCAACAAAAACTTTTGAATGAAGTCGATATGAAGGATTTGGAAAACGATGGCGTTGTTATGTTTCAAAAACAGTAAGATATATAGATAAATACAAAAATAACACACTTATACCTACCTATCAGTCAACAAACCGTACATGCGAGATCCTTGAAAATCTTGATAAAATACAGTTTATATTATGGAAATATAGATTCATTTAATTAATTACTCCGCTTAAAAAAAGTGATTGCATTCTATGAGCGGAAACATGTCGTCCACGTCGACGGACAAATTCCTCTTATACTAATTATAATAATCGATTTTAAAGCTAATCACGAAGCGCAATGAAGTTACTATAAATATTAAGTTAAATTATTTTAAAGGAACCATGTAAAATAAAATATTTGTGCAAGCCACGGCCCCATATGATCACTTTCGCCCAGAGAGAAGTTTGCATATATGAGATACAGCGGGACTATAATTATAAAAAATATTATAACAAAATTCTATATTTTAATCATTTTCTTCAATTATTAATTTCAGATTCTATTGGTTGTTCTACGGAGTGATCTTCCTCCTCCTACCAATCAACGCACCCATTGAATATTGGGGTGACACCGTTTTAAGTGCAATCTTTCTTATTGGATTCTTAAGATATCTTATAATACTGCATATGTCCTGGCTTATTGAGAGCGCTATTTGTGTTTGGGGATTAAAGCCTGGAGACAGGTATATTAGATAATTGTTTCTACTTTTCTTGTGATAAGTTACTAATGTTGGTGAATAACCTAAGACAATACTATAGAAGTGAGATGTACAATAGGCACTCGATTTCATTTATTCATGTTCTTAAACGAGTAATTGTAACAAAACGTTATAAGGCCGTGGATTGTTTTTTTTTTCACTAAAAGTCAGAGACAGGGCGAATCCCTAGGGATATGACTACTGATTTATTAAGTCTAATAGAATATTCGCTTGTTTAAGTGTTTTTTTCTTTATTACTGTATTTTAATAAGAAAGCTCAGTAAACAAAAATATTTATTATTTTGATATTTTTTATTAATTCCTTCGAATTCAGTTTTGTTATTATAATTTTGCTTTCAGGTATCCCCCAGATACTAATTTAGTATTTATAATCCATCCTAGTTTCTGGCCAAAGTATCATTACTTATTCCCTCAAGATTACAAATCTGGCGAATATGGAACTTATGGTAAGTTTAGTTTTGCCTGTTACTTGTTCATAGTGATTTATTTTTAATTATGTTATAAATGTATCATTCCTTAGTATGACAATTGATTAATACTTGCGAAAACTATTTGTTAAAATTCCATAATACACAAGCTAATGTAAAAATAGCTGACAAATGTGTAGCCAAAAAGAAAACATCCAAAATAGTACATATTGAATTATAACAATGTGACCACAACAAAATAATAAAAGATAAAAAAACATAAAACGAGTAAAAAACAATAAAATACTATAAAAAAGTTATTGATACTTAATTTATATTAGTAAAAATTAGATTCCGTATGTTTCTAATAAAAATTACAATTAAATACAAACTTTATTAGAAGACTCTAAAGAAGTATCTATCTATACATTTTCCTTTTTTTAACATATTGCTTAAGTCTACGTCAATTGTTTTTCACAGACTCCGGCTGCTCGACGGCATTTATTAGAGTATGGGCAGCTTTAGGTTTAGCAACAAATCTACGAACAGCAGAAGCGTCAACAGTGCAACAAGCCCTCGCGGAGTCAGCGCGGACCAATAAGAATATTACGACCTGTTTATATGAAGCTGTATCAAAACAAACCTTACCAGATGATCACTTTCTACAACGTACAAAACAACTCATGTAAAGTAAATATTTTTAATTACTATTTTTAAGATATTTACGATATTGTTTAATGTGGTTCAATAAAATATTTTGATACATACGTTTTTGTTAAAGTTTATTATACAGATTTCCCAACAATCAAACTTAACACTCTAAAGTCAGTCCAATCCATCATAGACTGCACCTATGTTTTAAGAAGAATCGTTTAAGAACTGTCCAAAGAAAATTCAGTTATGTATTGAAATGAAATACTGACTACCGTGAATATTATATGCTTTTTTAACTTAAACTTTATTAATTAAAATATTCTAGTTGATAAATTGTTAGAAATGCTATGAGACAATTTCTGAGTAGTAGTCAATAACAGACTCGTTTTATTTCCAATTTATTAATTATTTACTACTTATATTAAAAAAACGGGATACAATGTCAATAGTGAATATCTGCATTAGACAATATTTCTTTAATATTTAAATTAATTTAATAGAAAAATAAAATTACTTGAAAATATTACCAATAAATATTTCAGTGAATTAATATGAAAACAAATCGCTTTTGTCGCTTGTATAGGTGTAATAATGTTATAGGTGAACAAAACTTTTAAAAGAAGTTTATGTAACAATCCTATTATTTTTATCTTACATTGAACTCGATGATAATATTACTGAAAATTCTATTAAACAAGAAAAACAAATTTAAAACGTATCGTATATGCGTTAATATAAAAATAAATGTAAAAAAAATAAGGTAGGTATATATTAATCAAGTAACTGTTACGCTTGTATTTTTTTATCCACTCCGCCTGATGTTAAGCAAACCACATAGAAATATCTGTAGACAGCATGATGACACCAAACGAGCGTGTGTCGTTCGGTCTAACAATACTATTTTGTTATTTTTCCTTTGTTTTATTCATTATATCTTATTATAAGTTAATATATTATTTATATTAAAGAACACTTGTGAGGTTATGATGTTTAATTCTTTTTTTAAAGTAATAAAACAGTTTCATTAGAAAGTAAAATAACTCATAGATTTAAAAGGTTAATAAATTATATTCAAATATAACTAATATAAAAGCTTACATTTACCTGTAATAAGAAAACAACGAGCGGAATCCATTTCTATGATTAAATGCAAATCTACGCGTACTTTATTCAATAGTGTTTACTAGTTTATATGGAAAATGGGCGCTCAAGGATATTTGTTTCAATAAACGAATAAAATGTGGGTTTCCAAATACATTAGCAATTTTACTAACGCATTTGACATTCTAGTGTGTGTAATATAATATTATGTATAATTTATTCTAAACTGCCAAATTTATTCACAGCTAAAGTTACTACACAACTCAAAATAATATTATTATTCTCAAATATTATCATGCGGAAGTTCCGACGAAGTTGAATTTAAAAATTGTTGAATTCAATTTCCCCTTAATAAACCAATGAGAAATTTGTTATTTTGTTAACGAAATAAAGTTAATATTCTTTTATAATAAGAGTGATAAATACAACTTCGTATCTGTAATCTGTTTTTCCAGCAAAATTCCAAAACACCTGAAATGTAAAAATTAGAATAACAGCTTGAGTTATAATAATTCTAAATTCAGCATTAACATATTCTAACCTATTAATAATGAAGTTGACAATCCCAAAATTAACAAGAATAAAGCTGAACGAACATCAGCCGCTCTTGCTGAAGCAAATCCCTCCGAGGGACCACATTCTGGCATCTTAGGTACTAAAGCATTGCTCAATAATCCAAGAGAACCGCCACCACGTAGAGAAAGTAAACTGCAATGAATTAAAGAGTTTGAAATTTACTACTTTAATCATAAAATACGTGTGCTATAGATTTTTTTGCTATATTATTAGTATTAAAAAATTGTATGATACAATATATATTAAGCCTAAAATCAAAATTCTTGAAAAAATATAACATATTATTTACCTTAAAAGTGTAGGTCTAGCGTAAGGAGAATTATGTGGCAAAGGGAATGCAAGATGAGCTTTCGTAGAAGGAACAGGTAATTCACGGAGACCACAGCGGCCTCGCGCTCGACTTAACCCGCGAAGCGTAGTTCTAGCAGCTCTTTGACCGGCAAAAAATGCATAATCTTGAGTTGCCGCACGGGTTAATCCTTCTTCAACTGATGTTACTAAATTTTCTGCCGCTGAATATCCACGAATATAGAATGCATTTAGTTGAGAATCTTTTGTAGACTGTAAATGGATAAAAGATATTATATTATTAAATAATTATTGGGTTGCCGACGTCACTATTATTAAGTTCTCATTTTTGACAAACAATAAAATATTATTAATAAATCCAAAACAGATTGAGTTTGAGTATTACTAAATAAAACTTTACCATAAGATACATTTGATCAGCTCCATTTCTAATATATCCAATTTTAATATGAGAAGATCGTAGCACAGCTTCCACTGTGTCGACGCTTGCAACTCTTACTGATAATACAGAGGTAATAAATGCTGCATACGAATTGAATATAATGACAGCAAAGAACAGACATACAATTAGTAAAGTGCTGGCTGCTGCCGATGGCGGGGTCCATGTACCTCCTACAAAATTAAAAGCTATTTTCTTTAAAATAAAATACTTCTGAGGAGTGATTGTACTTTAACTCCCATTCTCTTTAGTTATTTAATGAATATAGTGGAAATATGCTCGGAGTACGGGTGGTATACTTTTGAATGTTTTAAATGCCTGTACACCCACTACCAAAATTGTTCCTCTCATACACTCTCGATCTTTCGGTCTATGCAATTTTTATTGCAAAATGGAACAAATGCCAATCGTCACAATTATTTTTATGTAGATGATTTTGGAATAATATATCAAAACGAAGCTAATTTTGCTTTAAATATGTAGATAACTAAATGCTCACAAACCTTGTTGGCATAAAATTCCCGTTGACCATAATATAGCGTCCATGAATCCTAATTGTCGAGACTCTGTTTGCAATGCCGGCGACACTCGACTAACGATTATTGCCATTATCGCAGCAATTACAGGGACAGCTAACACACATACTAATAGGCGAGGACTGAATGGTGCTAGAAATATGTCACGAACTGTTGAAGTTTCTTGGTGACGAATGTAGATATTACACCTAAAACATGGGTAGGACATGGTGTCATCTTGTGCAGATATTTATTGTATAAATTGTTAAAAGGAAAGAATTTTTGTTTTTATATAACTTGAAACTAAAGTAACATTGAAACACATGTAAGAGTATAAAAACAATCAAAATATATTTAAAATTAGTATAGCTGGTGCTCAATTGCTAGATAATAATTAGGTAAAATCTTACACAGTATCCGCGATAGGAAAAATGAAATCCATGTCAAGGTATCGTGCTAAATATGCCGTAACGGGTTCCAAAGCAATATCAACTTTGTTTTCGACCAATTCACCGAGAAGTCCTGTCCATGTTCCTTCGTATGTACGAAATCCTAACTTACTTGAATATCTAGTTTTTACGCTGTAAAAATTTTGCTATCTGAATAATAATTACCTACTTATAAAATAATTCATAAAAATAGTATTTATGATTTATTTCTGTGTCTCTGATATAGGTGCGGAAGTTATGATTTTGAGTTATTTATATCAAAATAACGAGTAGAAAGATACAAAGTTTGATGTAATCTAATCTTATTTCAGGTCTTTAAACGACAGAAATAGAAGCATGTATTAACTTTCTTACTGATCGAATCATTTTTCCTTCTCGCTTTTTAGAAAACTCCTGTAAACTTATTTTTGATTATTAACTGTATTTTACTAGAAGTACAAGTCTTTTTAACGCCACATTATTGTAGGTTAATTCTGTCGAAAAAAAAATCTAAATGACCAGGCGTTTATGTTTTTTCTTATTTTTATTTCAAACGATAAATCTAGATGACACTTCTTAATGTATTTTTTATTTTCAATTTATATAACTACATTGTAAAATGTAATACAAAAGGCGACTCAATAGCGCGTAATAAACCACACATATAAATAGAAACTGACGTAGCATTCCATTGAACTGTTAGAAACAACAGAACGTCATCGAGAAGTTCAGGCGCTGTGGGTCCAATGTCGTCAAATTCTGTGAGTCCTTCGCCAGATGAATTGCATCTACCAACAGTTAATTCTTCACCAAGAAAGTTTCGAACTTCTACTGGGTAAGGAGTGTCTACGAATGACATTGAATGGCGCTCGGTCCAAGTACCTATACAATAGAACATACGTATAGATTTAATTTAAAAATTACCAGCCAATATTTATGCACTGAATCTATCTTGATAAATGAACTTTGATATATAAATTTAAAGTATTCTGGATAATGCAAAGATTCATAAAAGGTCGTGGTATATCATAAATGCTTATTTTTTTTATAATAATAATAATCTTTATTTTATTTAATGAAAATGAAAAGTAATTGCGTTTTTACAATTGATTTGTCTTTTTTCGCGTAATTTTGACGTTTTTAATAACTAATATTGTTGTGTTACTGTAATGAATTAAAAATACAAACATGAAGTATAATAAAATTTACTATTTTAGTACAACGAAATGGGTAAGGCAGAATTGTTTATAATGATGTCCAATTAGGCCTCTAGGGGGTCATTCAAGTCGACGCTGACTCAAAATTATTCAAATTATGGTTCACTCTAATTAAAAATCGTTAGCACAACGTACCACTTATTGTTTTTTTTTTTACCTCAAGGTAATCCAATTCCCAACATTTTAACATTTGAGAAAATAAATTTTGGTTAAAGATTTTATTTTTAACACGATTTTAAAAGTAGCTTCTACATTACCAATTGTCTAAATTCCAGTAAGTCAAGGGCTATGCCAATATTTTTTATTAATTCGTGTACCATTATCACCATTATTAATGGTGTGTCATCAAGTACTCCAACTCCTACAGCTTTCAACTTATCTCCATATCAAATTTCATTGTACTTCATAATATTTACATAACAGATAGACCGAGACAAAGTTGCATTTATATTTTAGCAAGACCTAATTTTTATAAATACATTACTTACCTAACAAATGAGTGTACAATGTTGAATTTGGTCTTACTTTAAAATACTGCAGAATTTTAAAACCATCATCCTCGTAATGTTGGCTAAAAACCCGTTCACCCATAATGCGACTAACGTTTGTCATTATAAACTTTTTAGTATTATTAAAAATCATTCCTGAACGATGTAAAGGTAGCACCAACTCAGACGATGTATACAGTTTATCTTTTGTAAGATTTTGAAATCGTTGAGACGTTCTATAGTAGTTCTGATAGATACAATTTGGGTCCCATTTATTCCCAAATCCACAAGGATTACGGATTTTGAACTCGATCCGTCGTCCTTTATTATAATTTAGATCTCGACTATTTGACTCATAAACGAAATTGTTTTTGCAAATCTCTCTCAGACGCTGTTTGCTGTTCGGATAAAATATAATAAGGTTTTGGTCGAAACGGATAGCAGTCTCGTTTAAAATGGAGTTCATATTCTTCAAATGTTTATAAGATTTTAATGCTATTAACCAATCAAATGTTGCCGTATTCATTTTATGATCATTCAGCTGAAACAATATTACATATATTAAGTTACAAGTTATTATATCTATTATCTGTTCTTTAAAAACACCCCACTTATAATATAAAACTTAACACATCCCGAAACATGTTATAACCAGTTTTCTTGTGTTCATTTTATTTTTCTTCGTATTCTTTTGTTATATGGCTTCAGATGTCTTATAAAGACAATTCTGCCAATGTCGAGTATTCGAGCAATAGCCCAAAATTATAAAATCTTTACGCGTAAATATCCAATTCAAAAAAGCACGTCTTTATTAACTTTACTCATATTTTTTTGTACTATAAGCAAACGTATAGTTGTAACGCCTTAAAAAATATTTTCACTTGTACTTTTCTAAGCTCATTTTTGGTTACAATTATCAATTAATGTAAATTGGATATATTTATGTCGTGATAGTGATTAATACATTTAACTGTGTAAATATAAACGCAAATATGAACTATGCTACTGACATACAGCTCAGACGTTTATCTCTAAAGCACTAGAGCTTGTACTAGTTCAGCTGTACCTGTCAAACTCTACTCTTTCCACATACAGTCAATAGACATGTTAAACACTATTAGCCTGAAAAATCTTACACTACTGCATAAAAGATTACCTGCTTTAAAATTTTTGTTAGTGACTCAGATCCATTTGTTGTGAGACTCGGCGCAAGAATAACCACACCCAGTTGAGATGTTACCCTTGGTGCCGCCATTTTAGGTATAGCAACCCCAATACCATTTACCGACAAACATTTAGTTAATCTCAACATAACTGAACGACATTCTGAAAGGTTTACTTATTAGCATTATTATCAAATTATTTCATTTGTTTTAATTTGTGTTGTTCATGTAGACACAAGAAATCACTCAGTATGGGTCATACGGTTGTTGTGACGTCACAAATTATGAATTTTAATCACTCATATTTAATACTCGAATACTTAAATGCTACTCAGATTAAGCAGACTCCACATTTGAATAGCAATTCTGAATTCAGCTGCAAATTAACTTCCTGTTACCAACTCGTATAATAACATATAGGTACTCGTATATAATAAGAAAATCTATTACAATATAGAAGCATCATGTTTGGTAGACCTACTTTTTTTGATGAACTCCTCACCGTAAAGATACAGTCCTTCTACTACTTGTTAGAAGACCCGTGCTATATGGATTTTAGAGTAAAATTTATAGTATAAATAATTTAAAAAATAAATAGGTCAAGTTCTAAAATAAGCCTAGTTCTTATTTTAAAAAAATCCGTTATTTTTATAAGTAAAGCTTCCTAGTTACCTACACTTAATTCATCACATACTCATACATCGATTTAAATGTACTAGAGTAGACGCGTCAAACGAACATTGTGCGAATAAAAAAAGTTAATATGTCACGGTGACATACATGCTATGACTACTTTATTATGCTTATGTAGTTGTGTGACAGACACAATAGCATCTATTATAATACAACGTGGCTGTCGAGCTTGCGAAACGTCGAAATAAAATAATAAAAAATAAACGCAATAGTAAGCCAACGTAATAAAATCTATTTTTTTATATAATGTTGGCAAATAACCTAAAACAACTTCTGTTAGATATTTTAAAATAGGTAAATGACGATAAGAATTCAAGTTTAATTTAAAATATTTGATATAGGTACATGTTTGTAGTATTGGTCCGTTAGACCGATCTACGTAGACTAAAAATTGTGCCTGATGTATTTTCTAGTGAATTCGACTCAATATTGTCGCATCTATTTATATCTATTGACGTAGCAGGGTAAAGTTCCAACTTAAAAATTTACATACAATTCGTTTTAAACTAATTAATAATAATAATTAGAAGAGGGCAATACTTGTCTATAGTTGTATAAATGATTTATTACCGGTAAGTCGTTTTTATTACTCTATTAACAGTTTAAAACACATTAAACTTTATGTAAGTAATTAACGGAAAATATTTGTAAAACTAAATTGATACTAATGTTTATCTTGTATTGGAAAAGTTTGAGTTTTTCCTATAAAGGTAGCGTTGCCTTTTTCCGGGCACCTTATCTCGTAACGTTCGATTCATTTACTTTGAAGATTCTCGAAGATTTGTTTTTGCGTGTTCGAATTTTGTAACGAAATCCTTAATAAACAACATTCGTGATGATTGAGTTTTGTTTAGTGTTCAGTGGAAGTTTTCATACAACTTTAAAATAAAAACAAAATCATTAAAATTTTAGAACATTTAACGATGAAACTTTTACATTATTATAAAGCAACTTGAGTAAAAAGAAACCTAAGTCAACATCCAAAAACAAAATCGATTACAGAAAAGGGGATACTAACGTCTTAGGGTTCTAAGGCATTCCAATGTCTAACGCCGTTTTCACACATTAGTATTAACGAAAACGTTTTCATGTGGTCTTAGGATGTCTATACAAGCATATGTTTATTTTTGCTATATAATAAACGACTTCTTTCAAATGTCAAGTCTTATTATAAAAGAATGAAATTTTTTGGGTATACGGTCGAATACTATCAGAAAACCAACTCGTAGAAGCTGTAGTGTGAATGCAGAGTAACAAAGTTAGCACAAAGCTGAGTATACCACTTAGTAAATAGTTGAGAAAAAATCGAATGTCAATAACTCACGTACTCAGACAAAAGTCAATTAAGAGTTAGCCCTAAAATCCTCGTATTTCGATTTATTATTATATTATATTGAAAGTAACGTCTCTGTGAGTTTGAAAATCGCTAAATAAACATTAAAAAGACAGACCATCCTGCAATGTTTGCATGGTTAAGATCCCGGCGCATCTTTTATTGTGCTGATCATTCATAATATCAATTAAGGCCATCAAGTAATACAGCATTATACTTAATTAACTTTCTCCGAATCTAAGAAAATATTAAGTAATCTATGACTCATTATTGATAAGCATCATTTTGTTATTGAAATTTTTATGTTCAAAAGTGTAACGTACGTGCCGGAGGTGTGTGTTGCTTCACAATAATTGTAGACGTACGTAGATTTTGAAAACGTGACCCTGATCACATCTCTTAGCTGTATCTTGAATTTATTCGCATTCTATTGTAAATCTTTGTAGTACGTGCATAGGTGTGAAGTGAGAGTCTTTTAAATAGTTTTATTATATTGTTTGCATTCTAAAGGTAATGTATACATTTATAAATTAAAGACTTATGTGTGTATCTTAATTAACAAGTAATGTTTTATTCTGTGTCATTTAAATAATTATTGTCATTCACGTTATTATTAAATTGACATATTTGTAATGTGAATTAAAGAAACAATTATTGGTATAAATATAATTTCAACAAATTATGCATTAGGTTGTGACGTCTGAAGTTATTTGCGAATATAAGTTTAGTAATTTAAAAGAAGGTTAAAGATGTCTGCATAAAAGGCGGATTAAATAATTCAAATTGATTCTTAGTAAACTAAATTTAAATTAATTAAATTGGGTATAAGGTAGAATTATTTTTATAATTAAATAGAAATCACGCTCAATAGTTTCAAAGCTTACCGGGTCGAGTAGCATCAGCGTACAAAGCAACTTGATTCCATCCGCGCCAAACTGCGTACTCCAAAATAAAGGGAAAAGATATTTGTACATTCGCTGGACATCCAGCCAACACCAACGCGATATATGTTACGAGTATAAATAATGTAATTCGATGTATTGTCATCTAAAATATTATCAAAGCATATTAACCAAATATTCTTTAAAATTCCATATTTATATTTTCGTGTACCTTCATTTTTCTAAAATATCAGAAATAAAACTTGAAATCGTTTAACAATTCTACCAATAGGCGATTATCCGATGTAATTCAGCTTTGAAATCTAATCAGTAACTGAATCGATTCAATGAAACAAACAATATCAAATCCTATCACAATAATGTTTGAAATGATTAATTTGATTCCCTAATGTCATTCTGACTCCAGAGCATAATACAAAATTAATGTTTAGACAGACATATCGACATTAATAATTGTATATACGTATGAGATACAGCTTTTATTTCCCAAATAATTAATTATTAATTGTCATATTCGACAATTAATATTATAATAATAGTTTCAATAATAATACGTAGGATATGTTTTGTCAAATATAATACAGAAAGTGCAACTATGTAATGGCCTGAATTGACCGCAGTGAATTATATTTATGTCACAAATTAATGGATATCTTACACTGAATCTCTTTTTATTTTTACGCGACCGCAGTGTGACAATTGTATGGACGCCTCTTAATGACCAAGAAAAGAATGATAAAAATTATCGTATAGTCGAATTCATACTCCCTCAGAACAATTGTTTTATAATGTATGTTTATCTAACGAAAGCAGCGTCCCAACTTAGGGAATAGCTGCTTTAGGCGGCAGATGAAATAGACTACCAAAGGCGCCAAAATCATACGACTCGCGCCAAAAGATACCTTTTATTTAGGTCAGCGCATATAATGTTCACATATTTCCTTACTTTACGCAGGCCGCAGAATACGTTCCCTCTGACAAATGCATTAAGATTTATGTTTTATAGATAAATAATTGTATGTCAACACAATACCTACTTCAAAAAAGTCGCATCTCACCTTCATAAGAATATGTAAACTCTACAAATTGTATTTACAATTACATTATACAATAGCAAATAGTGGAATACACACTCGTTACAATAAGAAGTCCACCTTTGCCCTATTGACAAATTATTGTTAGCTTATTAAATGTCATGGGACATCCATGTGACCTTGACATTACCAACTCTATGACAATTTTCATATTTATAAGGGACCATAAATACATTACATATATTTAATTTATTTCTCGGGGTTAACCCAATTTAAGCAATCGCATTCAATCTTAACTTTAACTTGTTTTATATAATATTAGCACACAACATGACTGTACTAAGCCGAACACACATTGCGATTAAAAGATCCCAGATTGTAGGAATGGAGGAAAGGTGTTTCTGGGAAGGCCGTTTCACAATATTTCCTTTATGAATTATTGAAATACTATTATATAAGATTTACGAAGGAGAAATACTTAATACTTTTATTGGTACCTAGATACATATACCTAAGTGTTTTGTATAAGTTTAGTATTACTCTATCAGTTTCAAAGCAGTAGACAAGCAAAAAAAGTAAACATTTTAAAAGATTATATTTAATAAAACTGGTAACTAACGTATTATTATTTATTTTAAAACTACCTTAGAAGTATATTTTAAATAATATATTGCATTTTTAATGGTTTTAAGAGCATTACTATTCAGCTTCCTTTCAGATTGAATCCAGCCTCTCACAATAGTGAATGATAGGGAATCTCACAACAGAAACACGTTCAGTGAGCTCTGCTTACCTCTAAACCACTAAGCAATAATTAGACATTGTATCTGAACCAACGGTGTCAAAGTTAAAGCTTATTGTATTGATATTTTGTTACGAAATTACGACATTAACACGACATTGTAATAAGTTGACAACTTTTTAGGAGTTTTAGCTTGTTGTTTTCTTAAAATAAAATCTTTGTGTATAAATGGTAAATGATGAAGTCCATTAAGTGTTATGTATATTTTCCTCTTTCCTCTAAAACCTTGAAGGAAATTTAAAAAAAAAATTTACAATGTTTTCTTTATTTTTAGTTAACAATGGCACCCCTGCCTATACCTGATGACACGTTACCACAAGAAGCATACACAAGGGGCGAATGTTTACATTGTTTTAAGGAACATATAGAAACGTCAACTAATAATAATAATAACATAGAGAAATGTCCAAAAATCGACGCGTACGATGTTATGTTACCAAAGAATGATAAAAAATTCATGGCTCCAATTCGGCGATGGGAAAAGAAAATGGGCTTTGTTACGCCACTGAGATGGATAAATATATTTATGATTGGAACTCTACATATAGTTGGGATTTTTTGGTTCATCGGTGTTTATATTAGTGGTTACTTCACTGGAGTGGTGCCCTTATGGAAGACTGTTTTCTTTGGTAAGTAATAATAATAGAAACGTCACAACCTATAATCATATGACGGTATGTAGCTTTATAATGTCCACATAAGACCCACGATGCATTATGGCTGTGAGTAAGTGGAACGTCCGGAACGCGGATGGGAACGTCCCATTTTGAGGGTGTTACGCAATCAACGCAGAGCTTCTTCGGTTCGATGCGTGGAAATCAAAAACATAATATTCACATCTTCTAATTATTTTATATGAACATTTTTGCACGTACTAAAAAAAATTATACAAGACGTCGGACACGTAATAATTTAGTGACTCCAAACATATAATAAAAATTTACATAAAAGTAACTTTCTATCACATAACCAAACACGTACAGTACAAAATACGTGCTCATTAGTAACTTGAAAAATGTGTAATTGAAAATTATAGTTTATTCAATATTCCTTTCAGGATTCCTCGTAGGTGAGGCCGCGGGATTTGGCGTAACAGGTGGTGTACATAGATTTTGGACACATCGCTCCTATAAAGCTAAACTTCCACTAAAACTTATACTTCATCTATGTTATTCCATTGCTGGCCAGGTAATTGTGCTCCAATTGCCAGAATGTATTATTCAGTTATGTAATAATAATAATTTTTTTTGAGGTCTAACAAAATCTCTAATAAAAAGAACTATATTAATATTGCATTCTATTAATTCAACATCCTTTCCTTACCGAACATTTCAATATATCAATCAGGAAAGAGAACGAAGATTTTAAGAAATATAGCGCCATCTAGTTATGTTTATTAAAACTAAATGGTAAAAATTTTCAATCAAACAAACTAGATGGCGATAGTAGAAATTTTAAAATATCGCGTTGGTATTAATTCTAAACTTATTCAATAGATGGCGCTACAGTAATTGATATGTTCATGTTTTATGTCATTTTCCTCCCACAGAATACAATATTCGAATGGGTGAGAGATCATCGCGTTCATCATAAATTTTCTGAAACAACAGCAGACCCCCATAATGCAAACCGTGGATTCTTTTTTGCTCACGTAGGCTGGCTCATGATGAAGAAGCATCCCGACGTCATTAAAGAAGGCTCCAAAATTGATATGAGCGACATCACTTCAGATCCTTTAATCAAGTTTCATGACAAGTATTTATCCTTTGCATATTACCTATTTCTCTAACAATGTTTAAACTTTAAGTTGTTTCCAAACGGTTTAAGTAACACTTAGCATAAATTTCATTTTTATGTACATTTAGGAAACCTCAATACATATTTCAGCAATAATTCTTAAAATTTAAGCAGTAATTTAAGAACTATTTTATCAGAAGTTTGGTTTTCGCTTAGTCGCTTTGGTCTAAACTTTTTATGATAGCCTGGCATAGGTATGATTACACTCCGTGAATATTAAGCTAGAGTGAGACCACAGAGACATATCTGCAGATAACAGTCGCCCCCACTATACTGACTTGAGCTGACCACTAAATGCAACTACTTACTTCACAGATGTTACACTTGAAAGTGATTGTCTACATCGGCTTAATAACCCCCTTCCGTCTGCCTGCCGTTTTTTAATCAATAAAAATACATAAGATTGTTAGATTAAAATCATGGGTTAAAACAGCCATAATTCCTTTTAACCGATCAATTTTCCTTTCAGATACTTCGGGCTATTTAAATTTTTATTCTGCTTCTTCCTACCTACTTTAGTACCAGTTTACTTTTGGAATGAATGCTGGACATTTGCCATATTGTCGCAGCCTGTCGTCCGTTATCTATGTAGTCTCAACTTCACTTGGTCCGTGAACAGCTTCGCTCATTTATGGGGAAACAAACCCTATGACAAGTAAGTTACAAGGGACAGGGCATAGTTTTATTTAATATTTGTACTTTAATCCCGTAAGTATTTTGTGCATTTTTTGCATCACACAAACTTATCACGAATATATAAAAGTACATAATTTAAGTATTTATTTATTTATTATTATTATATTATATAAATTTATCATCCCACAGATTTTAGTACTCGAATTAATAACCAGTAATAACAAGAATGTTTTAAAAATAATTTCACAATATTTTACAACTTATCGTGTTGTCTAAAAACCATTAATCTTTTAAGAAGCTTATGTTAATCTTTTGCTTTTGTAGCTTCTATCCTGCAATTACAATATGTGGTTTAAATTTTAAACTTTCTTAAGGAAAACGTCTCTTTCATTTACACATAAAATCTACTTTCGCAATACTCGATGTCATAATCAGGTATTACAAGATGATAAATTATATTTTCTAATGTTATGGTTTTGTTTGTAAGAAGTGAAGACGCCTATTTAAAAATTGAGAAACTTCAATACTTTACCAAATACATATTTGACTTGACTGTGTTTGATTTATTTCAGTCTTAAAAGGGTACAAATTATTAATTTCAGACATATAATGCCAACGGAGAACTGGGGCGTGTCTGTGGTAGCATTAGGTGAAGGATGGCATAATTACCACCACACTTTCCCGTGGGACTACAAAGCAGCAGAACTGGCTTATTCTACTAATTTCACAACGGTGCTTATAGATTTATTTGCTTTATTCGGTTGGGCTTATGACATGAAAAAAACCTCGCCCGCTTTAATCGAGTCGGTTATACAAAATAGAGGTGAAGGCCGAAAAGATCGTTGATTATTATTAAATTTAATCATCAAATCAAATACACAATCTACCTATTGTTTTATAATACCAAAATTATTGTTTTCAATTATGTTTAAAATGTTTGATGGTTTAGAGTAATGTTAACAGAATTTTATTTATTATAATATCTAATTATAAAAGTAATTTGTTTTCTTTTTGCCCGCCGTTTAATTAAATCATACTACCTTTGATTAAAATAATAAACAAAACACCAAGTTTTAGATAACTGATTTAATAATCTATACATTTTAAGAAAATCTTAATATATTCGTTAAGATACACATAATGTTAGATAATTTTTAATCTTATTTGATTGCCCGATGGTCAACAGACACTATCAGCACCGGCTTATACAGGAGTACTGTCAACTCGTTCTCAGAGATTCTAAGAACGCGTTTTCCTTATGCACGCGCACGTGTGGGCGCCCGCGACGTATTGCACTAGCTGGGAGATAGGCCGCATATTACACAGTACACACGGTGACGAATTTGTGACGTAGTAGACGTAACCGATGACGAAGCACGAAATCGGATAAAAAGTACGGGTGATTCGCGCGCGCACTCCTAGTGCCAATCGTCGTCGCGCGAACTAAAGTCGGCCAGTACACTTGTCACAGAAACCTGGCGCCCCGCGATAGCCATGTATGTATGGAGCCATCCCCTGATGCTGCCAACCCTCAAACTACTACAAGTGAAGAATTTTCAGGGGATGAAGAAGAGCTCGTGCCTACCGGTAAATGCCAATGTTGCCAAAGGAGGGAATTTAACTTTATTCAATTAATTCAGGACAAAATAATATTGTTAATTAATCACGTCTAAAAATTATTTTTAAAGTGTTATCATATTAAAAAATATGAATAAAAAAGTGAAAGATATTATTGATATATTTTGCAATAAGAGCAATCATAATTTTGGGGTTTTTCAATGAATCAGTGTTTATGTGAGTCAGTGTATTGCAGTGATCTTGTCCTTGCTATTTACCTGTGACGGCTGTGGATATGGCTATTGCTCATATTAACAAGTTATATTAGGAAATAAAAAATATTCAAAATAGATCAACAATTTAAGCTTTATTCACCAATAACTATTACAATAAATGTAGGTAGCACAAATCAATAGTTTGTGAACATTGCATTTAACGACCGGTCAAGATTAGGTTAGGCCTAAATGAAAAGGTGAACAGATACTAAAGTTGCGCCTTTTTACAACGCATATCAAATTCAATTGTTGTTTTAAGGAACTGTATATACTAAATAATTTATAACAAGGAAGGAAAATTTAAAAAATATATATTAAAAATCAATACTATTTTAATAAATAGATCCATAAATTACTAAAATTAGTGTATGACATTCACGAACATGATTTCTTATTACTTACTATCGCATTTATTTTTTATTATTTATTACTCAAGTGTAAGGCTTTCGAACCCGATGTGGGTTAAAACAATTAAAAATACACGCCATAGTAACAATTTTAAATATAATACTCATAATATAATTTCGAACAGTTTATGATAGTCATTGTAAACAAATGATTGTAATAATAAGACAGTAGCTCATAGATTAACAACTGGAACAGACAAATAGGCGCAAACACAAAAACGACGTAACTCGATACGTATTTAGCAGACATTTTTCCAGGAAAATTGATATAAAAAGTTCAATATCCTATCACTATATCACTAATACAATGCAATCAATAATATTTGTATATCAACGATTAAAATTGAAGTACAAAAATAATTTAAATTTTGTCAAATTACCTTAAAGCAATTTAAACTGAATGGCAATCGCTGAAGATCCCTTTTTATCAGTTAATCAACTAATTTAAGGAAAAAATGTAAGTATCCAATCGTACGCGAATCAAATGGAGGTGTGTTTCACAATCAAATTATAAAAATAAACAATGACTCAAAAAGATTATTCTAATTATCTTATCAAAAAAATAATAGGATCACTTATTTCAAATTTCACATAGTAAATAAATATGCAGATAAAGTGAATGCCTGATTCATCTCATAGTGTCACTGATTATACAATAAAGTGATAATTTGATCATACATTTTTATAACATTTAATGACAATAAAATCTTAGTTAAAAGTATAATCTATAAAATGAAATAATTTTAATCAAAATATTTCAATTATAGATTTGATTTTCGAAATTAATTAATTAATAATGCTTTACGAGTTTCTGCAATACTATGTTACGCTCACCGCTTGACTTTACTGATGTATATAAATACATACTCGTATATAGTACCGATAAAAAACAACAACGAATTTAATATAGGTATACTATTTATACTAAACTATATAAACCGAGAAAGAAAAATTATTATCCATAAAAGTTCTAGAATATAATTAATTATGAATAATAATAAAAGGATTGAATTTAAATAATAATAATCACAAATATATTTAGTTTATTTGTCTTATAGTATAAGTGCGTCATCGATTTTCTTACATGACCTACTAACATTGGGCACAAGTCTTTAGGGATCACCATTACTTTAAAAATCATATTACTTAAGTTGAGATTTATAATCTCACTTCACAAGTAATCCAAGATATCGCACTTAAACTACGTATTTCTTACAAATCATGTCACATGAGGGGTTCATTGGTTTTTGTTTGTTTTTTGCTTTAGCGTATCTTATTATAGGTACTGATTACAATTTTTCAGTAAAAATGTTTTAGAAAATGTCCCCTATTTCTAAAATTATTAAGTCTTGTAATTCCTATTCAAGGACAAAATCTTGTGATGCCTGTGTGACAATACAATAACAAAATAATAATAAAGTTAAGACATTCTTAAAAATAAAATAAAATATAATAAATGTTCATATCACAAAGTTAAATCGGCCCTAAATAAAGTTAATTCACTAACTTAAATTTGATTAGAATATTTCTTGTAAAACGTGGAACGTGTGTTTTAAAGAACTTTAAGAAGATTATAAAGTTACAAATTTCTGCTTAATACCTTATCAGAAAATCTTAGATCCTGAAAAAAATAATTTAAGTGAAGTCAAATGTTAGCGATTCAATGTTCATGCGATTCAAAATGTGATAATAAAATTTGAATTTAACAAAATTACTTTAAAATTCTAAAGCAAGTGATTAACCAAACTTAAAAATCGTAAATAGTTCAATTATGAACTCTTCTTCGAATTATGAAATCTTCGGGTTGAACGCATTTTTACAAAGAAATTACCAAAAAAATGACACAGACAAAAATACGAGTTAAACAGTGCTCTTTGGCTTCACACGACAACAACCCGATAAAGCATCGGTATAATAATTAAAATAATACAGTATAATGCAATATTTATTAAGAGGAAGAAAGAAAGGCGACCAGTGGAATATTAAATGAGCTAATAGTGATGTTTGAAGCTATTTAAGACTACGTGGTTGCAAAGCTTAAAATAATTTAGAATGTAATATTAATGTAAAAAACATTTTATACAAAACTTTACAATTCTAGATCCTGAGCAATGGGAAGCAGTTGACGTGAGAAGATGGCTTCATTGGATCAGGAAGGAATTTCGAGTACAAGTTCCCCGATCACACCTCCTCCCTGATTCTGGAAGAGGATTGCTCGCTCTCACTGAAGATAACTGGCGAGAGGTAAATTATAATTTGTATTAAATTAAAATATAAGACTTATCGTTCAATTGCCAATCTAATTGGTAATTATTGTTTTTTTTTTTTAATTTATAGGTCTGCAGCTCATCACCACAAAGTGCAAAAATACTTCATGCGCATCTCTCGCATATGCGAGCGATAGCAACGGGAGCTCCACCACCGCCGCCATTACATCAAGATCATCCTACGACTTCAAATAGTAATCTTAATCGTATGTAACATTACTATTTTATAGATATAATAGTTCCAAAAATACTAATTCTGAATTTAAAATTATTCGCTTCAATAAATTGTCTGCAAAACAATCTCATAAACACAATAAAATATTTAAAAATCGAATAGCGTGCTACGCCATCTAGTATTTTACGTCGGAACTAATAAATCATTAGTTAGTATAATAGAAAGCGCGCCAAAATTCGATGAATGAGAACGACCATGACTCATCATAGTGCGGTCCATTCATAACAACGTAATGAACGCTGATTCATTTCGATCGCGGTAATCTCAAACAATTCTTATTTCCACGAAATTTAAGAAGAATTACTATAATTATAGGTACTTTTGTAGTTTACTCTGATAATATTTTTCACATTACAAAGAGATCATTTGCTTAAAAATCTTGTTTGATTTATAACTAATCTTACTTTACGGACTTCCATAGAAAACTACACTAGTTTCTCTTCAATTTCATTACAATTCTCAACCTGATTGTTTCGATTAAGATAAGAATCCGTGAAACTTTATTTCTTTTAGGGAATTTACTGATACCATTCGTCCCGTAATGGGTTAAAGACGATAAAATCGATTGATTTTTGTACGAAAACCTAAACTGTATGTATTTTCTAAATAATTGAAAGTATATATACATATTTTATATTCAAATAGATTCAACAAAATTCTTAGGAAAAACGTGCGCGCCAAATTTTAGATGAGTAACTGCAACTAATGATTTTTATTTAACTGTACCACACGGAAATGATTCAATATTTTGCTAGGAAATATGATTCACTTATGTTTTGTTCCGTAGTTCCGGAACGCACTTGACTCGATGAGTAAACGGCGCCAAAAATCTCTTTGAAGCTGCGTTCCACTGTCATTTTGTTTTATTAATCACGGAATAGCCACGCGACTTTTTGGCACGCTTGAATATATTTTATCACAAATAGTGCCAATGAATGTCATTTGTTTTGAAATATTTGGCATTCCTATATCATCCGTTGAGAGTAGGTACAACAATAGCTTTGGTAAATCGCGTTTACATATATTTCAAGATTTGATAGTTAGTCGGTTTATTAATTTAGAATTAATGTAGGAAAAAGAAGATTACGTTAATAATAATTAATAATAAATGACTACTTTACACAATTCCATAAAACGTACTCCACAACCCTCTTCCTGACTCATTGTCACAAAAAATAACACTTAAACGATTTTCGCTCTTTACCGAAATTAAATAATTAAATGCGATTCCTTTAAATTTTAACTCTAGTAATTGAATAGTACCTACTAGATTATTATACAGGAAGAAATGCTACAACTTAATATCAAATAAACCGAACTAGAATTATGTTAAGACAATATACATTCGTATTAGCATCAGTTTCAATTGTCTAAAATTAGACAAAATATCTCCCACAAACTCGTCGTCTAGATACAGTATGTTCTTTCATAAATACAAAATTTAAATCACTGATTAAACAAAAGAAAAAGCATCTAAGAATTTAATATTTAACCTATCTTTCCTTCTTATAATTTGATAGATAAACATGGGCACGATAAGTTATAATCTCATAGCTATACTTATATAACAGAAGTCCTTATATAAGACCAAAATTAAACAAGGATTTCTAGGAAATGTATGTAGAATCGCCAGCCGTCGTCGCGTCATATTGACGCCAATGCTGCGACCGGTTGAAATTAAACATATATTTTTAAATTGATTGTATCTTTTAACTGTAACTTTTGGCGCCAACAAATAATGGTAAAAAATTTAAAGATAAGCTTAAATCGTTGTTCATATGTTTTATTACCTACTACTTAAATATTAGAGCTGCTTATCTTTCTCAGAACTTAACGTTTTATTCCTAAGAATTTCTAGTCCTATATTTGTTTATGATTAACTTACATAGATCCGGCATCAAAGACATCCTTAATCACTTGAAGAAACTCACATACATTGAACCCTTAAATACCCCAAGAAAATATTTTAATTTCTAGTTAATAATTGTGAGACCTTCTTTATAATTTTTCGTAAATGTGTAATCTATTAAATTAATTTAAATTGTTTGTAATGACTAATTTAATATAGTAGGAAATGTACGATTAAAGTACCTACGAATTAAGCTTAAAACAATAAAACTACAATATTTTAGTTTAGTTTTGTTCGTAGACTCATCACTAAATCGCCATTATTCACCCCGGCCCGACATTAGGGGTCAGAGAGCACGCTCCCGACGGGGTCGAGATTTTGTTATCCCCAGGGGAGCAACATTTGCAAGTCTATGTGCCCCCTACCGACTGAGACCATTTCTCACTGAGGATCATATTGTCATAACAAGTGGGGTCCTGACTTCCGTGTAATTGATTTACTTATCTACTACTTGATAAGAATTATTATACCTATATTTATTCCCAGTTTCTCTTGCTTTGAGGAAATCTTTATTTCCCTAAAATCCCATTAATAGATTTGAAAATAGTAGCAATATGTCACAATATGGCAGTAGCAATATAGTGACAACGGGATACATTATTTCTTTCAGATTAGTATAAATATTTTCACAGTTTTGTGACCGGGTATATTTTTCAAAATTGATCGATAGGTATATTTCACTAAAATATGAGTAATAATAGCAAATTCCAATTGAAATAACTAATGAACTCTAAAATAAAATACTTATAATATATTTATTATACTGAAACGCCTAACAGAGATCTATTAAAATTATAATATTCACCTTCTCAAATGAATCTGGCCCGAACAGGATTCCATACAGATTCCTTGCTTTCACATTCACACGCTACTACAATGTGAATCATTCTACGGGAATGCGGAGCTTCGGCATTACTTTTTAAAAAAACGCGTGCGGCCAATGACTGGCAGCTAGAAACATTTGATAAATACTAAAATTATTTTGCTATGCATTAAGATACTTGAGATGATGATGTCCGAGGTTTTAACTAATTGCGTTTTATTGTAATTGTGTAATAAAGTGTTTATGCAGTTTACTTGAACCATTTGGGTTATTATAATCCAATGTATCATAAAGCAACGTCGCAATTACGATGACTACAAAATTTTTAATAACAATAAATGCTCTATAATTTGCCGCATAAAGAGTTTTAAATAATTAAATAGTTGTATTATAAAGAAAGAGTGTTAACTTATTCGAAAGATTAGGTCCTACTATCCGGACCCGTTTTTCACACTGAAAGTTCAAACACCACTACCACTTATGGTTCTCCTTGTCATTTGCATTCAAATCAGACACTTGGAAGACATACAACAAGAAATCTGAAATATAATATGATTGTGGTCATCATCACGAAAACAGTCATTAGAGCAGTTTATCATTCAACATATCGATATTATTAAATAATATCTTATCGTTACTTAAATAGTGATGGAGTACCCTAAGGTTTTTTTTTTGGAAAACCTAAATAGTAGGCGGAGCGTACTAACACCGCCTTCTCCCTACCACTTCTTTCTAGACTCCGCCTGTCGAATCAGGGCTGATAAAATTTAATTCTAACTAAAATTAAATTATTACAATAATCTATTAACCCAGAAGACAGATTTTCTATTGGCAGATAATTTGGTAAAATAACACGGTCAAGTTATCACCGACAGAAAATGTGCAGTATCTAACATTTTAAATAAAAGAGAGGGTAGAATTAAATACCAGCACCAACTTACAATTATATTGTGGTAAAACGAAATATTACATTAGGAAATGTCAAATAAAACTCTAACATAACTGACATATAAAAAGTCGATAGAGTACATATTTTTTCCATAAACAATAAGTTGTTATTACTTGAAATAACTGCAATGAGTCAACCCTACGTATCTACTTTTGTTAATGGTAAGCTTGGCTGTCTATTTCTTAGAAATTCGCGGTTATATAATTTATGGCGGCAACATTTTCAACGACACGTAAATTTAGATTAATTGGTGTTTTTAGTCTAGATGAAACATAATATAAGTACCTACCTACTTAAAGAATGAGAAATTATTTAAAATCGCTCTTAATAAAGTATCTTTTTGTATTTACGTGTCCACTTTAAGGAATTTACTTTTGGACTAAAATATTTATAACCAGTGCAAAAGTATAGGTATAGGTATAAAGATAATATAAACAAAAAACAATTTAATATTCTACAAATTCCTAAAGCTATTTGAAATTAGAATGACACATTAGACGCAAACACTATATTGAAAAAATGTTACCAGCTTAATTATTTCTAGAATTATTTCATTTAATTTATTATCGGCCCCTGAACTATGTATTTTTAACTCTTGTGTTATTGTATTTTAACTTAGCATACCTATACCTAACACGTAAATGTCTAAGCACACGAAGAGAAACATTCTAAAACTTCAATATAAAACGTTAGAAAATTAACATTTTATTGGATTCTAAGGAGATTTAGCGCGATTAAGTTTGGTGACGGCGCCGAGTAATGTCGTCGGCCTTAACATATCAACTCCCAGCTGGATACTAATACATAATGCATCTCATCCGTGAGGGTTATTCTATTCAAAATTTTGTTAGAGGAAAACGCAACAATTCAATGCATGCAAAAATCAATTATAGTAGCTTTATTTTTTAATTTAGCAAGTAGCTCTGTTACCATTATTATCTATTGGACATTTAAAAAATATAAATTGTAACATTTCAGAAATACTTACATAATGCCTATATAAAATAAAGAAGGAACATAAATGAAATATTTGATATTTATTTCTTTATTTACTTTTAAAAATAAATTATAAAAACAAAATTGAGCATTAAATAAAATCTAAATACCAAACAAAGATTGTGGATTAGCGTGAAGAAGCGAGAGGATAAGTGTTACAGTTGCGAGTTATTAAATCGGTGAGAACAGGGCGGGCGGATTGTAGGGCGGCTCCCCGTGACTTTCCCTCGAGTTGCCACTTCCTTCCTTCCGGTCTGGCATTCGCCCGCATATTCTATGTCTTCAAGGACTTGTGATATTTACTTATTTTATTGTTTACGGTTCAATCTAACCGATGTTAAATTTTATTTGAAAAAATGAATGTTTGGTTAAGTGGTTCGGATCATAGACGGTTACCACCTATTTATCACGGTAAGAATAGAAATTAAATTATAAATATAACCACCAGATTTAAATAAATTAAGTGATTTCGTATTACGTTTTGATTTGCCAAGGTATTGTACAGCAAAGGTTTGATGTCCGGACAACGCTGGTTTTCATTAAACGGAATTAACATAGCAACGTTAAAAACAAGCGACAACAATTCTTTATTTTAAAGCTAATAAATACAGTTTTTATCCATACTTATTGTTGTAAATGATATCCAGATCCGTACGCAGCTCTCTCCGCATGTGCAACTCGAGGAGGTAGTGGAACCAGCGGTGGTCAAGTGCAATTATGGCAATTTCTCCTAGAACTCCTTGCTGCTGGCGGCCCAGGGATCACATGGGAAGGGCAGGATGGAGAATTCAGACTCACAGACCCTGACGAAGTAGCAAGACGTTGGGGATTAAGAAAAGCTAAACCAAACATGAATTATGACAAACTCTCACGGGCTTTAAGATATTATTATGATAAAAATATTATGAGTAAGGTATGAATTTAATTAATGCTCCCTAAATTAATCAAAATTCAATTTTTAATGCATTTAACAAATTAAACGCCTAAACATGTGAAATAACACATAGAACGTAATTTTATAAGCATTGCATGTATATGATTTCTTGGAACTAACCTAAAATTCCGATTACAAAAAAAAAACAGGAAAACATAATATTAATATTATTTTTTGTTAGGTCCACGGCAAAAGATATGCATACAGATTCGATTGGGCGGGACTTGTGGCAGCGTGTCAAGCGCAGGCGCCAGAACCACCACCATACTGGAGATATCTTCCACCTGCGACGTCATCAGTGCGACACCCGACACCCTCAGTTACTCAAAGCCACTCCGCACCTGGTCATCAACCCGATGGAACCGTCCATAATCCATCTAGTGTCCAATGAAATATGACTCTTTCGTGTAAAACAAATAAGTGAAAAATAGTGAAATGTGTAAGCATGTGAAGTTAGTGTTTTGACAAAAAAAGTCATCCATCAACTTGTAATATACCTTGAGTTTTATATTGTACTTAGGTGGTTAATGTTACCTTTTTCCTTTAAGTTTTTCTACTTGAAGTAGCATTGAAAATATTTTATAAGAAACGGCCGTCGCGTCTTCTTATTTTAATTATGTTCCTAAATTAAATTTTTGTTTTTTGCTGTTGTCTAGTTTCAACTATATCATAATAAATAATTTGTTGTATAAATATAAGTTATGTTTTTAATAAAAGAATATTTTAATTCTTTATGCATTTTTTTATTGTTTCCTATAAAAATTAGTGTAATAAGTTTTCTATGATGCAAACGGTTTCTATTTTATAATGATTCCACCGGATGAGTAATGAGATAAATACACCTACTCATTGTGAACAGAACTTATCAACAATTTTATGTTCAAATTAATACACAATAATTACCAACTATAAAAACTTGTTTTTTTTTTTTTAATTATTTGTTATAATTCATATTGAACACTATCTCGTATAGCTTATTTATATCGTTTAATATTTCAATATTTTTTTCGTAGTTCCTCAATAGATAACAGTTTATTTTTCGAAAAAGGTTTGCAACAACTGATTCTTCAGCGTTAACTTCGCCAGTTTATAATTATGTATTCACATACAAACAGTGTCGTCTTATCTATATTAGTTATATATTTATTTGGTAAGACAAATAAATCTATTCTGCATTACTTAATCTATAATAACGATTAATCTTAACAATTATTATTGGCATTTTTAGTAATGCAATGACTTATAATGTATTAATTTGTGTAAAGTAATAATATGCGTTACTATTCCTAAATTAAGGATTATATTTTAAGCAAACAAAGGATCGTCGGAAATATGTGGAAATTCAGTAATAGAAGAACGGATTAATACAATTTTGTCATTATACGACAGAGACGAGTTACCATCAAAAGTCGGAGATGTTCTTCTTGACTTAGAAATACATCATGTAAATATATTAGAGAAAGCATTTTCCGTGCAATTATTAGCAAATTTACGAATGGTAAGTACCTATGCTTATTACAATAGGATATTTTTGTTATAATAATATTCGAATAAAATAGCTGAATGTTTTTCTTCATTTTTAAAATAATTCGTCATGTTACTCTGCATTATGGTAGCTAGGTGTGTAGAAATGTGAATGGCATATTACAGCCTGCTTAGTAATTAAACCTATATCTAAAATAATTCCAGACCTGGAATGATAGACGCTTGAACTGGAATTCCACAATGTATAATTGCACGTATACATTATTGGATATCGAACGTATTTGGCAACCAGATATTGTGATATTAAATGGTGGAGCAAATGAAGCAGCGACCGGAGATCCACAGAGAGCAGAAGTTGATGCGAATGGGAAAGTTGGATGGCAAAAAATAATAGATGTAACAATACCGTGTTTTATAGATTTAAAGAAATGGCCTAATGATATACAAACGTGCAAATTTAAATTTGGGTCTAGAAGGCATACTATCGAAGAAATATCCATCGCTATTACCAATAATAAGGTAAGTAAATATTAAACATCTATAATCCACGCGTGGTAATTTTAGCTTGTGTGACACAAAAAGCATTACAACTAGAGATGTTCCGACTAGTCGGCCACTAGTCGGTAAAGCCGACTATCCGGCCACTATCGTAGTCGGCGACTAATCGGCAAAAAGCGCCGACTATCCGGCTTCTTACTTTGTGTCTATTTCTCAATAAAATGTATATGTTACTTCCTTGTAAAGAAAATATATTGATGACATTTATCAAACAAAATTAGTATCTTAATTAAAAAACAAATCAACATAATATTTAATGACATATATTGCAATTCTGCGTGATGATATTTGAAACTATCGTCAAACTAGTGAGCGGTAAAACTCAAAAAACTTTTTTTGTTATTTATATTTGTCCACATGTCAGTAGTGACTGAAATTGCAGCGAATCAGCTGTAAACGAAGCGTCACGGGAATCCCCTAAACCGTAGTCGGCTTGGCCGATTAGTCGGCCGACTAGTCGGCTTATTTACAACCGACTAATCGGCTAGTCGGCTAGTCGGCCAAAGTCATGATCGGCACATCTCTAATTACAACTGATTACTAATTAGAAATTCGATCGCGTCCTTTAGCCTAACCTTTTTGAACCTTTTTTAAATTTCGTATTTTACAGTATGATACAAATTTGGAGTCAGAATCGTGGAAGCTATTATCATCATCAGGAAAAGTGCAAAATGTGTATCGAGTTGACGAAGTTTACAATATAGGCGAATGGACAGTGTCACTACAAAGACATTCACCAGCTCATTCAACGGCAACAAGCGCTATTTTTGTATCTATCTTCTTGGAATTTATCGCAGCTGCTTTACTTCCACCTTTGGCTAGAGTACCTCTTTGCGCTTGTATAGCACTCTCCGTTACTTTATGGTAAGTTTTTTATCTAATTGTTAAGACAACAAACAAAGTCGTCTAGAGAGAGCTTGAAGCAGCCAAACAGATCTCTCCAGCCTCTATTCTACTCTCCCATCTACTTTCAAACTAATCTCGAAACTCAATTAAGACATTTAATAATTATTGATTTATTTATAGCTCTCAAATTTATTAATTCATAGATAACGGATAAGAACGATAAATATACAAAAAATGAATAATTTTCAGGTTATTTGCAACCTTACTACGTTTACCGGGAACAGGAACAGCGCCTTTAGTACTTTCATTAATGTCTGCTGTCCTCATTATAACATGTTTGGCTGCATTGTTTGCTGCCCTCGTACAACGAATAGCTAAACATCAATCACCACCACCTTCAATTGTACGACGACTCTTAACAAAAGTTGCTGCCATAATTAAAATTATGCCGGTACAGGTGAGATATTGAGCAGAGTGATAAAATAAATAATAATATTTGAGTAATTTGCTTATTTAACATCTTGCAGAATACAGATTACGGTGATGGAACGTGTGCGTGGATAGCAGCGGCAACATTATTAGATCAATGTTTGCTTGTAACCGAACTATTCAGTTTCATAATAATACTTTGTGTGTATATTATTTTAGTTTCTTTTTAGTTCATTTTTAATTCATAAAGTAAATTATTACAAATTATAAAATTTCCCTACTATTTTAAGTACCTACCATTTGATGATATTAATAAAACTGCAAAATTTCTTATCGTTTATTTATATTTTAATGCAAATAATTCCTTGAACCTTACGTTGTAAATTCTATAACCAATCAGCTTGAACCACTAAGAACACTCAATCAGAATAAAACGATACTTGTGTAAATGTAGATATGTAGCGTTCATATACACAACCCGCGGCTCAAATCTTCATAAATATATGGGAATTTAGCGGACGCCTTGGCATTCCAACCGTGTAGCGTCCCTGAAATCCTCATACAAAAAAAGTCCAGAAGAAATTATTGATTGGGTCGCTCATTAGTATTCTCGCCGCATTTCTCTATCACAAATAACGTCTTCTACCTATTCTGGCACATAACATACTGCATAAGTTGTATAATACAACACGTGTAATCAATATTATCAATTATAATCAAGTTTTGACTTTCAATTAAATAAGAAAATTAAAATGTCAAATATAAAATTATTATTTATTGATACGAAGCAAATGCAAGCAAACTACTCTACTGATAATCGGCTAATTATAATTTACATACTATTAAATCGTGTGATTAATTACGATAAATATTATTTTTAGTATTCATTGCCCTACATTCCTATACTATAGGGTGTCCGTTATTTACCAATTTGGTTTTTGACTTTGCAGCGGGTCGAAAATTTTTAGTCTACGACCTAAAAAGAAATACCAGACCCATATAAGCTCTTAATATTGATATTAAACCGTGCCTCCAAGACGATACATTTCCCATTTAAATAACATGGGGTTTTGGCACTTTTTACAATTAATTTTTTTGTTTCTATGACAGTTCATAAATGGCAATGGCAACCAATGATTCTTGTAGAGAATTGAACGCTCTACAAAAGCTTTCTCTTAATATTTTTCCATATATTCACTTGCTTAAAAGTTATTCAAGGTTAAAGTTCAACTAAAAATAACTTTTTTTTTTTAATTTTAATCAAAAAACTATCATTGTTTATATTAAAATTTATTGTTTAACACAAAAAATACCTGATTTCAACTGTTGTGTTAGATCTGTTAAAATTATTGCAAAGAGGAAAGTAAAATTTATTAAAAAGAAAGTCTGATAAACTACAAATTTCGTAAATCAAAAATTTTTTTTTTTACTTTCCTCTTTCCAATAATTTAAACAGATCTAACACAACAGTTGAAATCAGGTATTTTTTGCAAAGTCAAAAACCAAATTGTTAAACAATAACTTTTCTGTTTGGATTTTAATTAACTTATTCTGAGCAAAAAATATTTTCAATATGAGAAAACTAAGTTAAACAGATCCATGGCGTACGATCCAATCAGAGTAATAAGAGACACGTGCATTTACACCTGGATAAAAGTCATGGGCGCATCCGAAGCCCCATGACGTCACACCAATAACAATATCCCCTAAGTGTGCAAGTGGTCCACCTGAATCACCCTGACAAGCATCTCTACCACCAACATCGAGTACACCGGCACACAACATTCCATTTGTAATACGAGGCCAACTCTCAAAACCTGGTTGTGTTCTAAGGAAGTCATAGCGCTCAGCACAAACATCTTGATTGATAGTATAAATTTGAACGTGTTGAAGCTGTTCTGGTTGTGGGCCGCCAGACTAAAAATTAAAACAACGCAATATTAATCAACATTTCACTAATGCCTAAATAAATAAGTAGAAAAACATTTCCATTCGAAAAAATGTTTTACTTATCAATTGAGAAGGGAATAAATTATATTTAATATCAAAACACTTACTGAAAGGGCTCCCCAACCAATTGCATGGACCGGCGTGTTATCAGGTAAATTATAGACATTTCCTGGAATACGGGCAATTCTAACAGTTTCTCCAAAGATCGCAGGAATAACCAGTCTGATGATAGCCACATCAGCATCCAGAGCAATTACATTATAGTCCTCGTGCATAATAATCTCTTGAACAGGATGGATTGAGCCGCCGGTGCCGTCTGATCGTGATGAGCCCAGTATTACTTTCCATTGGGAAGGTGGACGTCCTCTGTAACAGGACAATTAATTTGAAGAAATATATTAAAGTTTAATATGAAAATTTCAGTCATACTTACTCATAACAATGAGCAGCTGAGAGGACAGTTCTAGAGGTAATAAGAGTGCCTCCACACCATTGTCTCCAGGTATTTACAAATATATTAAGCTGCATATTACTCATATAAGGATACTGTTTTATAGTTGTATCTTCTCCACCCACGATACGATTACCATAAGGCAGCACCGCAGTAGCTACAATACAATAATAAATATTATACATTAATAAATACTATTTTATCAACCAATATGAATTCTATTTATTAATTACACATTTAGGTAGATATTTATTAATTTTTACGAGTCCTTAATTCTAAAATTCAACAGAAAACGTAAACGCATAAATAGTAGTTTTATTAACAATACAATACATATATTCTCACCAAGTGCGGTGCCGATTATCACAGAGAATATTAGAACACGCATTATTACAAATTGACACTAATTAGCGAGGCAAACTTCAAATAGTTTTATTTATACTAATGAATAAATCTAATCAATAAATCGATTAATTTTTACGTGAAGATAATGTATTAATAATTAGTATTTTCCTGCAGAAATGTTGAATGGTTAAAGATATCATAAACATCACAATAACAATCGATTAGAACAATGTCTTTAAAGCCTAATTATAGCACAATTATCTTTAAAACGGATGTTATGAATATTATCCACTTTGCACTATATGCACTGAAAGCTGTGCTAAGAATCGCAAAATATTTATCTGCCCTAAGAACTTAATCACTGATATGAGTAACAATTACATCTCATAATCATATCAGTATGATTTTGCAAAAGGAACCTGCAATAGACAATCTTTACATAATTTTCCTATACCTATCAATTATAAGGGTTTTCCTAATATCTTAATCGTAATATAATTAAATTATTTCGGTGAGATTATTATTTTTGATAAGGTAGACTATAAAATTTCAGCGTAAATTCAGTAAATGTCAGTTGACTTCATATCCACCATGCGATTCGTTATTATTCTTTGTTTGTTGGGCGCCGCTCTGGGTAAGCGAAAACGTTTATAAATTAGGTACTATAATCGTGATATAAAAATCATTAACATTTAAATGTCAATCTCCACTTTTAGCGGTTCCCCGGCGCACCACGCGCATTGTAGGTGGCGAGGATACCAGAGTTGAAGATTATCCATTTATGTCCAACATGCAGTTTGGATGGGCTGGTGTGGTTTGGTTTCAAGCTTGCGGTGGATCCCTTATCACAAGCACTGTTGTTCTTTCAGCTGCTCATTGCTACGTGTTAGTATATGTTTTAGTAATTTCATTTGTTTCTATTACCTAGTAGTTTAAAAAGTGATGTGTGACTATGTAATTAATTAAAATTTCAGTCATGATCCTCCTGAGCAATGGCGTGTCATTTTGGGAACTTCGTTAGCAAACTCTGGAGGAATTGAATTCAATGTTCGGTCATTCACAATTCACGAAGAATACAGTGACTTTACTCTTGATAATGACGTTGCTTTAATCCGCCTTTCTCACTCTGCTACCATGGGACCAACGATTGGTGTCGCTCGTATCGCCGGTACTAATTTCCATCTTCCCGACGATACACCAGTTTGGGCTGTCGGATGGGGTACTCTTTTCGTAAGAATCTTAATATTTATTAAATAAATATCGTTGCAAAATACTACAATAAATACTTGATATCATTTCTATATATATCTTCCAGGCTGGAGGTCCACAACCCGAACAACTCCAACACGTTCAAATCTACACTATCAATCACCAAACTTGCGAAGAACGTTATGATCATTTGAGAAGTCAGCCCGGTTTTGAAAACTGGCCTGAAATTACCAATGGTATGTTGTGCGCTGGTGTCCTCGATGTAGGCGGTAGAGACGCTTGCCAAGGTGACTCTGGTGGTCCACTGGCTTTTAACAGAGATATCTTAGTTGGTGTTACATCGTGGGGATATGGATGTGCTGATAAATTCTACCCAGGCGTCAATGCCCGCGTTTCATTCTATTCCGATTGGATAGTACGAAATGTGGAGTCTGTGTAATTTATAAGACTGAATATAATTTAGTTATCAACGCATATTTATACTCCGTATATTACTATATGTTGCATGTTATATTCTTTGTTGTAATTGATTCATCATTGGCTTTCTGAATAAAACTAAATAAATTAACACGAATGTTTTATTTGCAATTACATCAAACTAGCTAAATACAATTTATGTTTATCTAAATACCTAAAAAATATATCATATTTTAAATCATCACACTATCTGCAATATATTATTGTTTTATTATGCAGGCACAGTATTATTATTAATACTACAGTTATAGTTGCAGTTTACACAATATAATTGTTTATTTTGTAAAATTCATACTGTCAAAATTCAGGGTTGCTAAAAAAGAAAGAGAAAATGCTACTTTATTACTTATAAAATTTCGCGGCATTTTTGTACGCAACAATTTAAAAAAAAATTGGGAGCCAAATCTGCTTGTTTAGAAAACTTTTATTACACTAAATGAAACTAAATTTCATACTTCATAAATATTTATTAATGCGAATAATGTGCTTACTCCGTGGATATTTGGGCCAGGGGGGCTACTCAGGCGTACCCGAAGTTTCGTGATACGGCCGTCACTTCTATAGTTTTGAATTTTGACACATACGCCCGTAAAAAGTCCTATCAAATGTCCATAAAATAAGCATTGTGTGGCCTATCCGTCGTGACGTCGCTGTCAAATCCGTAATTTTGTGAATGATTACGTAAGTGTTCCTGAGTAGGAAACGTCCGTATTTTCGTCCGAAGTGCGCCTGAGTAGCCCCCCAGAGCCGCACTTAAGAAGCCAAAGAGCCATATGCGGCTCTGGAGCCGCACTTTGCCGAGGTCTAGACTATAAACATATTATTCCAAAAAAAACATTTTTTTATATAGGTATATTTTATTTATTTCATTAAATATAACTGTGTTTGTTAATCTGCAATTAATATTTAATATTAAAAAACATATGTTACAGAGAGTAAATTAAATTATCTAAATATCTTGTTTTAAAATTCGACATTCACATGGTATTACTGTTTTTTCTCCTGGTATATTTTTTCGTAGTAAGTATCGCTCGTCGCGGTCGCGGTTTGGGCGTGATTTTATAGTCATTCGTCAACTTTACTATGGTGAAGCGGAGTTGTCAATATTGTGATAGTAGATCTGCACTTATGTATTATTTTCTTGATATTTGTGTTTCTCATTAACATCCTAAACATCTAATTTTTAATCATCTATTGTTTAGTTATAGTGTACGATGCGCATAATAAATATGTGATATTTTTTACTTATTTCTACTTTGTATCGGTTTAAATAAAGATTTAAAATGGATATCCCAGTGCAAATTGCTGTGCGACTGAAGCCTCCTAATCTGGAGGATTCTACACAATGTATTTTTAGTAATCCAGTTACACAGATAGTGATTACAGAGAGTGGACAAACTTTTCATGTTAATAGAGCATTGCCTTTAGATTGTACCCAGGCTCATTTGTACAATTCCTTTATGATTCCGCAAATAAACTGCTTTTTAGATGGTTGTGACACATCAGTTGTTGTTTTTGGACAACCTAACACTGGGAAAACATACACTTTATTTGGTCCAGGTATGTGTTTTCAGATACACAGTACTACACGTAACCTGTCTTAAACTTTCAACATCACTAGGAATGTAATATGTCCTGATAATATTCGCCTGACCTATTTTAACCAAGAGAAGATTTTATTCTGCTTACTCTTTTGGAATTATAAGTTTTTTTTTTAGTTCTAAAATGTTATGATAATAGTTTTATTATTTATATTGCAGGGTTTGAATGTATTCACAGTGAATGTGATCAAGGAATATTACCTAGATTCATAACCGATATTTTTCACAAACTAAATCAAATGCCTGAGAGGGAATATGTTATTCACATAACATGGATTCAAGTAGTCAACAACAACATTTTTGATGTTCTTGGTGCTGGTTTAGTGCGCTGTTACAATATTGAGGAAGCTTTCCAATACTTACAAATGGGTTGGAGAACAAGGTGCCAAGGAAATAATCACACTGTTTTCACAGTTAGCATGGAACAAAAGTGGGTTGCTTCTAATGGTGTTTTAAACCATAGATTGTCAACAGCTAGCTTTTGTGACCTCGCAGCTTATCCAGACCTAGGTTTCTATGCTTTAGAAGGCATAATTAAAGAATTAATTGCTGGTAATCCTCCCAAACATATAAATTATGAACAATGTTTACTAACAGCTATGTTAAAAGACTCATTTGGTGGCAGAGCCTTTACTTGGGTGATTGGTTGCATAAGCACAGAACCTGAAGATTATCAAGACACATTAAAAATATTAAATCTATGTTTATGTTGTCGTGGTATACAAAACTTTGTTACTGTTAACACATTTGCAGACAATAACACATCTATTTATACTGAGAAAGCAATACTTCCCACTAACGCCAATGACACAAATTTCAACTTACAATTTGCTACAACTCAATGGATCAAATTAGTGTCCAATGCTGAAGGGCTGTTTAATAAAATTTTACAATCAAAATCACTGAATGAAGGTGACATAAATCAAGTGAGTGAATGGTTGTTCTTAAAAGCTGAGTGTGATGAATGTTTCAATGCTGATATTGTCATGGATAACAAAGATGTGATACAGAAACAAGGGTTGCCCAGAATAGCTGAGGACACAGAGCCAAGTGAGCCTAGTGAGACTGATGAAGATTCCCTTTCTGAGGATGAAGAAGATGTAGTATTTCAAGATAAACTATGCAAGTATTTAGAATTTTTCAGAGAAAAAAATGACCAATTACTTGCAGAGAGGTGTGAGGAATATCTAAACAATATTGATTCGGATGATGTTACTATTTCTGAAACCAGTGGTTCCCAATCTTTGCCTATTATGACATCTGCATCAAACTCTGGTCGAAGAAGGACAATTCAACCTGGAGAAAGTCTGTCAGGAGCTGAAATACAACTATTAAGGAAGGTGGCTGCTAAAGCCATTTCACCAGAATCTCAGAAAATTATCTTAGAATCTCATAAAAAAGATCTTGATCCTGAACCAAAGTTAATTGAAAGAGAGTTGCTAAAAATGATTGACTCACCAGTGTCAACAGATATTTGTAAAAAGTACAAAGTGACAAAGGATAAATTTACTCAAAAACAATTATTAGCTAGGAAACTATCTAAGGAAATTAGTGGCAGTCAATCGCAGTTAAAAGAGTTGATTAATCTATGTATAGCAAAGGAGAAATTAATTTCGGATTTAAACAGATCAATTAAGGTTATTCACAATAAAGGACATGAGAGAGTGTGCCCTAAGTCCCAATATCAAAAAGCTAAGTCAGAGATTGGTGGCCTTCAATCCAAGTTAGAGGAGGATAAAAACAACACAAAGGTTGTCCAACATTTACAACAATGCAAGGATATTGTTGATCTTTATGAACATCATTGCAATGACATTGACGTTCTCAATTCAGGTGATCAAGATGTATTAAAGGAAGTACGAAAGCATGAAACTAATTTAAAAGCATACAAGAAACAAATTAAACAATTAAAAAGACAAATTAAAAAAGATGAAAAACGCAAAAACACGCTCGATATAGAATTGGCTAAAGATAAAATGAAACTTGACGAATTGTCAGATAGTGGTTTAGATACTAAAGATAGAAAAGGTAATAATTCCATTAAACATTTCACTAATAGAATAACACAACTCGACACGATGTTGAAGGAAAAAACTAATGATTTAGAAAACATGGACTTGCCTAAAGAAAAAGAACTGACGTTAAGAAAGGAAATTAAGAATTTACGAAAGACGCGGGAATGTTTACACGATCAAAGATGCAGTTTGGGTCATAAGAGGAAAATTTATAAGTCCCTATCTGATTCTGAGGTATGATATTATTTCAAATTTAATTACTAAACATAAAGTAACCAAAACAATTTAGAAACTTTTTAGTAAACTTATTTAGCTTGCTATAGCTATATCTATCTGTCTATGTCTAATTTTATATAGGAAAGAAAACTACTGGAGTGTGAAGAAGCAATAGAGGCTATAGACACAGCTATTGAATACAAAAACAATTTAATTTGTGGAAAATCACCATCTGCGTCAATCACAGATGGACATTTGAGTGATGGGAAAGATACACGGACTAAGGGTGAACAAATGTTAATGGCACGTCTTGACAAACTATCACATGAAGAAATGAAAACTTTATTTTACAAGTACTTTCAAAAGGTATGTTTAGATTAGTTATAACAGAAAATGGTGTTAAGAAAATAATGTTATATCATCTTAAATAGGTAGTAGATTTACGTGGTGCATGTGTGGCTTTGGAGGCAGCAGTCGCGGCCGCTGCTGAGGAGGCAGACACGTGGCGCACAAGGGCAGCAGCTGTTTGGAGACACGCACAGAGAATGCGCACTAACAATCATTCAAGGTAACTCAAGGACAAGATATAAAAGCTTGAAAATAAGCATCAATTATGATTTATTGTTATCCTAAATTTGCAGGCAATATCAAACTGTACACAGATTCTTAGAGCATCGTCCTTACGACAGAGCACTTTCACTCGGTATTACAACGGACTCTGACACCTCAGATGATGCAATGCGCCTTGTAGATCAATTGGCAAGATACCATCCACCAGTATGTAGTTTAAACAATGTCACAATTATACTATTAATATTTAAGCATAATCTTTTCTGTTTTGTTTTTTCAGGCTCATCCTTTAATACCCACTCAAAATTTACGTCAATTAATGCCAGCAACAAATATTCCCGTAGCAAAAGTAACAAAAGAAAGAAACAAGATAGTTATTATTCAACAAAATAAAAAATCATCCTAACATTGGGCTATATCGACATTGCAATATATCAATATGTGTTTCATATTGCTTTGCATACACATTGCTTGTATGCGGTTATTTGATTTTACTCTGTGCAAAAATTTAACAGCGTCATCTCCTAATACATAGGAAAGGAAGGTACTATTCGTCATTTTCAGAATAGATGATAGATGACGCGCAAAACATTTTAATTACAAGATTATCCACGAAAAGTTAATAAGATTTTATTGTTATACTTTTTAGCATTTTTGCAATTTACAAAATTGTAACTCAATATTGTACGTACTTAATTTTAAATTGTAAAGGAATTTTTGCCAATATTAAAATAAACCTCTCTTGCACTTACGACCTTCACATCTGATTAACACGGACTATTAATTCAATCAATCTGATGTTTGTTATTTAAAAATCTTTTGACAGTTATCATAATTGTACTTAGTAGATAACTGATTTATAATTTTATTTGGAATTTTTTTTACATCAAATTTCTTGTTTTATGCACTGCCACTACAGATATAACCAAATCGTAAATTTACCATTCAGGGTTAGGCCGTATAAATAGTTGATATATTGTAAAATAGTATATTTTTCTCTATTTTTTGAATTATTGGTATTAAGTATGAAAAACTGTATCTAAACTTTATTAAAATTCCTAACTCATTATTGTCATTATTATGAGACTGCGTAATTATGTAAATAATTATTTTTTTGTGGTGCTTTCTTGTGTAAATTTATTATTAACAATACTTTTATGTAATATAGATATAAATAAAACGAAATGAGCAATGAAATATGTTTATAAATATACTGCCACAAGTTAGTATTTAAGAAATTTTAATTTCTGACCTCCTTGTTAAAAGAGGTTGAGATAGGGAACATGTAAAGCGACTGTTATTTTTATTATTAAAAAAAAACAACTGTGACAGTCATATAATGTTAACTAAGATTATGATTTCAGTTCCAGAACAAAATTATTTATTCAAAGTAACGTTTTTACCAGTATTTAAGATTGACAAATTACTTTGGCGAAGATTTCACCATAACAGTATTGTAAAAAATTGTATTAAATTTTAAAATGTTTATTAAGAATAAAACGTATATAACAGATCTCCAAAAATTTATTTTCCTTAATAATTATTAAATTGATTTATTTCATAATTTGTTCTATATTTATTTAAAATTCCATGGTATACATAATACGCCTTCAGATAAAACTGAATAATAATGGGTAATATTCAGAATGCTGCCTTGAAGTTTCTGCAAAAAAGGAAAAAATGGGAAAGTTAACAAGTTAGTTTTCGAAGTTAACATCACAAAGCTATTCAAAGGATATTTATACAAGGAGTAAGCCTATAAATCAAGAAAGTGACTTGTTTCAATACGAATATGTCAATCAACAAGCGTCATCTAGTGCCGACCTAAAGAATCATTTAGTTTTAATTATTTTCACTAGATACTGCTACACTTTATATCGGTATGAAATACCTAATTTATCACTAAAATAAATACTATATTACACAACTATAAAAAACAATGGCGAGCTTTATGCTTAATATAATCTTAAGATGAAAACTGATATAGGCTGCAGTAACAAATGCATTTGTTATTTAAAAAGTCATACTTACCGAGCTAAGTTGGTCAACTCTGGTTAACAATCGTTGACAGCACAGTATCATAAGCGACGGTGTAACACTATCATCCTTATGCAGTTCTAACAATCCGAAGCGTTCTTTTACTTCCTTATGCAGAGCTTTTTCTATATGTTTATTTCTGAAATAATATTCATGTATTTTATGTTGCTTAACAGTTATAGAATGACATGTTTTAGAAATGAAAGATTAAATTTATCAATTACTTCGCATTCATTAAGATTATTATTGAATTAAACTTTTGTTGTTTTCTAGAAGTTATCTTTTGTTTCTATTTATTTATCTGCAATTGTTTTATACTACTACTTATATTACTTACTAACACGTGATTAGGATGTAGGCAATATTGTCATACTATTTATTAAAAAATAATCAAATAAGTGACCTCAGTAGCCGTTTTAAAAATTTATTTCCTATAGTTGTATCCTGAATAAAAGTTTTATAACTCACATACTATATTCAGTTAACAGCAACATAGCTTGATCAAGATGATTAGCTATAAAATCAATCAATTCATCTGCAGGACATGATGATGGTGTTATGAATTGACCAGTCGGTGATACCATTAGTGGACCAGCTTCACTGTAATATTGGTTCGACATAAAGTACTTAAGTAGCTGGAGTATATAACAAGAGGAATGTGACAAAGACAACCAATTGCAAACGAATTTCAGTGGTAACAGATAACAGTTATCTCAGGCCAGGATCTGTATTTGTGTTATGGGTTCAATTACTGAATTATACAATAATGTTCAATTTACAACTACCAATGATGTTTTTTTTTTATTTTACAAACCCCTCCCCCAGCTCCAAAGTCGAAAACATTCCGCTAAAGCTTGAAATCCACTTTTAAAAATACCAAACATCAGTAAAGTTGATTACTTACGGTTCCACAACAATCTCATATTTACTAAGCGAATCTGGTACTGTGGGTGAAAATGTTTTTCCTTTGCCATAATAATCGCCTATTGAGGTAGTTATTTGTCTTAAATGATTACAATAACGACTAGCTGTCACTTTGGGCATGAACTTCCTTAAAATACACACAATAATCATATATAGTGAAAATTAATAAGTAAAAAAAATACAATAATTCATAATTATATTTTCAAGTGTAAAACAGGAACTCCCAATGATTAGATGAGTGTAAATAAGGCTTTTTTTATAATTAACTTACCTTCTACAAATATGAATATCTCTCAAAATATTTGACAATGTTTTTTCATAAATTGGAATCGATCTTAAAGCACCATCTTGTTTGTGAACATTTTTTATTAACTGAAAAAATTATCAAAATGTCTTATCGGCATAAAACGCAGTATTAAAAATTAGGCATTAATTGTATAACCGATAATTTCTTCATACTTACATCCAACCATTCGCTTCTAACATCAATTACACTGAGGAACACATCACCATCAAGACTGACGCCAGTAAACTGGCCAAACGCCAACGTTCTACCTGAAACATATAACCCATCCTGTAATATATAATACAATCCGATAATGGGCGATCTACACGCATGAGCTGGCTTATTCTTTAGACTCATCAACCAGCTGATCACAATCAGACCAATAAAAAAACTAAAGCCAGCATATATAAATTGTACACAATAACCTTTTAAATTATCCATATATTGCGAGTGATGTCCGGCCAATGACATCAAACTTTGTAATGCACCTCTAATATGACTGATATTCCACCCACTATCCCATTTTACCTAAAAAGAAATTATTAAATTTACAAAAATATATCAAATTAAAGTGCCTTAGAATTTAAAAGATTTTTTTAAAACTATAACCCACCAATCAGGGTACACTGAGCTACTCTAGATCGTTATAATTGTCTATTGTAGTGTACGTATTAAATAAGGTTTAAGATAGCAAAATAATATTGCTCATGAAAACAAAATCAGAAGTTGTATAAAACTGTATGATAAAATAAAAAAAGATTTTACCGACTTCTTTTATATCATATAAATTGCGTAGACTTTTGGATAAAGAGTCCACTTGTTCCCGAGTCGCAAATGTCATTTCATACTTTTCTTTCGCTATAGAACTATTTTCTATTATCCAATCGCTGAAAATTATAACATTTATAAATTAATATCTTAAATATAGAATTTTGATAGCAGATATTTCCAAAACATATTTCCAGATATAGGAGTGTCCTGAAGTATCCCATTTTTGAATAAAAAAAATATGGTTCATGCTATAATATAAAACTGACTGTGAAGGTTCAAGCTTTTGAGATGTCATTCTTGCTAGGATGACATTTGCCATATACAGTTGTTTCTGAAACACACTTTGTGTCATTGAAATATATTTTAATTTATATCAAACAATATGTTTATCTAAATATTTACTATGCTGACCGACCAAACAGGCAATAAGTTAGCAGTTTTTTAAAAAAAATATTATATACAAGGAAGCAATTAGCCAGTCACTGTTTATAAAATTCCCTTGAAGTAACATTTGACTTGTCAATTTGAGTCATGGTGATAATATATATTTGATTTGATATTTCACATACACATTATAAATAACTTACACAACATTATAATCAAGTACTTTCTTTTCCCTGATTTTGCTCTTAACATGATTCACATCTTGAAATTCAGAATTATATTTTTCATAGGTTCTGGTAAAATTGTCATTACTAAAAGAAAAAAGAAAAATTTGATGAAGATGGATTTTCTTTATAGTTCAGCATGTCAGCATACTTCACTTGATTAAACAAGTATGCAGTTCTAAATAAGAAAATAAAAAAGGATAATTTCTTAGACCAGATATAGATAATTAAGTAAACTAAACATACAATACTATTATACAAAAAATATACTTCAAATGATATACATCTTTTTGCGCTTACTGTTGCATTTATTTTATTTTAATCTGATGTTTCAAAAGCTTTACAACCAACACGGTCACAACAGACTATGAACTTAAAGTAATAAAAATATACACAATAGTAACTCGCAAAAAACTCTTAGTGAGCAGCCCTACTATAATCTGCACTATCTCAGATTATTTTGTTAACTTTACCTAAATGTAGAAGTAGTACTTGATTTGGGTATTTTATCAATATATTTAGTTGATATATCACAAGCACTTAATACATTCACAACTGTATCTCTGGCACACGAACCCGTCACTTTTATTTTAACTAGTTTAAAATGTCCTGAAAGTAAATTAACACATTTAAGCAATTGGAGTTTTCTACTGGACAGGTTTCTGCAATTGAAACATCTTTCACAACTCGTTTTATGTGAGCCAACACTTACTACAGCCTTCAATTTTCCCAGGAAAGCTAGAATCATGTTAAATGGTCCAAAAATCATAGTCAACATAACTCTTTAGATGATACAGTTCAGATTTATGTTATATTTGAATTACTGATAGTGTGTAAATTACTTATTGATGAAACCCATTATGGAGCAGCAGTTAATAACACAGCTTAATATAGGCATTATAATATATATAAAAATAAATGTATTAAACAGAAAATAAAAACAGAAGCAAATGTTACCACAAAATTTATTTCATAACAATATACCTTCGGGCATGTCTTTTTGGCGTAAGTAAAATGACAAAGGTGGTAATGACACTTTTCGACTAGTTTGTTGAGCTTCTAATAAGGCACTTAATTGCTGCAATGAATTCTCATTCACTTTCTGTAACATAACACAAAATACTTTGATATAAATTGTTCATTTTAAATTCATTAATATCGGTGATATTATTATTATTATTAGACAATCAAATTTACTTGTATTGAGGAAGATAACAAGATAGTTGTTTTCCTAATCTTGGTGAGATAATAACTAACCTGTTGTTCAGGATATTTTCCAAATAAATCGGGGTGTACAGTAAAATAGAAGGGTCTAAGAGCTGTAGAAATCTCAGCAGAACTTAAATAACGACTAATAACACCACAAGCACACCCAGACCTTGAAAACAACATTAAATAACATTAAAGTAATTTAATTATTATTGAACTTGTAGATTAATATAACACACATTTGTCTGAAATCTATAAATATAAGCAACATAGCTTTGTCAATACCTAATTTTTAGCCGAGCATACATTTCAAAAATGTTTTAATTCCGGATTTACGCGCAACTATTACACAAATAAAATTGTGACATTTTACGTTCCTTTTTGACAATTCAAGGTCAATCTATTATAACCCGAGCCATTTAAATTGTAATTAAATTAGAAAAGTCTGATACCAACATAATAAATATATAAGATGCTGTTTTAAAAAGATCACAGTATACTATTAAATAACTAAATCTTGTATTTTTTATATCAATTTTAAAAGGATTTAAGGCGTTATCTTGAATTATTTTACTTCTCTCGTATAGTACAAATAGTACTTTTTGAAACGTTATTTTGTTTTTTTTATTTATTAAAACTCGTACATTTTGTATTTGCATAAAGTGTTTATAATATTATATGTCAAAAGTTATTCACAATATTCAAAACGAACCTTAATCAAATTATTGTTCAGATACAAAGGTGTTTTTCTTGCTTAAATATCGAACTGAATTTTGGAGGAAAACGAAAACTTAGGTTATTAAGCTCTCCTCTAAAGGCTGCCTTGAAAGCCCGTTGTAACTTCTAATTTAAACAATAGTTAAAGTAAAAAAGTACAAAAGAAAAACTACATTAAATATTGTCCTTCAAATATCATTTGATTATATATTATACAAAATAGTGAAATCAAGTCTCAAAGTCAGGCAAAAATTTTTTTTAATAATAATAACATATAAAGATTTCTTCATTGTACAAAAATATAATATTGTCTTTAGACATTTTCTGCTGTTCCCCTTTGAAAGATGTGATTGTTTTTTAGTTAAAACTTGGAACTAAAATAAGAAAGAAAGCTTTGGCGGGAGATTTATAAGACTAACTGCTATTTTTTAAATGAAAATAAATACATATATGATATAATGTTTTAAATTTCCTTTCTAATATTTATTATGCCGCACCTGTGCCTTTAGTACTTACTTAACTGTATAATACCAAAGAAGGAAATCAGAGCCAGGAAGTCATAGGTAGAGTTAATTTAGTGGTGTTGAGCCGGAGGTTAATGTTTTAAATGATACCGGGTCATAGCGCGTAGACATTGTGACTTATCTGAAGGCCTACTCGTAACTATAATCATGTGCTAAAACGCGTTTAGTGATATGAGCACTGCCAGACGCCATCACACCGCTGCGTCCGCGCCCGCTGCCTGTAGCCGCGAAAGACTCACTCCGGTAACTTCGTAATTATTGCGCACGGGTTTTATAATTAAGTGATAAAATATACCAGCATCGAGCTACAGTCCGAGGCCGAAGGCAGTTGATCAGCGACAGTCGAACGCGTAGTTCTACACATCACGGTCGCGGTTGGGATGCTCCCGAGGCTTGTTCGACATTTTTCTATTGACGACGTTGTAGGAATCTGGCCGGACTGGTTCCGGCGCAACGTTGCGATGTTAGTGCGCCGCTCTGGTGAACCCTTTCGCTTGTAAATGTGCCGATATTTACATATGTTCGTTCGATCTCGCGACGAACTTTCGATCTGCGCTCGTGTTAATGTCATCGGAAAAGCTACCAGGAAGTTCTTCGTTCACCCCGCCGCGCCCTCTATCACGACGGAACGACGGCCACTAATTGAGACGTTCGTGCCATGATCGACGTAAGTAACATCACATATTTAAGTCACCCTTAGTACATTATGAAAACTTCATTTATACGAGGCAATGACAAAATCAAGTTATAAATAGGTGCCTACCTCCACCAGCTAACACCTAATTAATTTACATACCTACTGTAATATTTCAATTATAATCAATTCAACATTCAATTAAGGAAAATGCCGTCTGTTCCATCAGACACACTTATTACATGTGTAAATGACGCGTGTGACGTATTCACTGAAATATTAACAAATATAAAAATTAAATAAACTTTTTATCAACCTGTAAGTAGGTAAATATACACAGAATTTAATGAAGAGCTCTTTACATGGATTATATCTATTGGTGCTCAACGAAGCGTGAGGGTACCTACTTGTAGGAAGGCCTTCACGCTCTAAGGACCATGATTTTGTTACCGCCCAATCACAAAACCTTCTATAATCTCCCACTTTATGAATTATATTATCCCGATAATATTAGAGATTTTATTTTATTTATGTACAATAAGTAAGCAAGATGAAAGATGCGAATTAACATACTAAATTAGTCATAGAAAATATTTGTTACTACATTTTAGAAAATTATTATTAAAAACAATTTAAGTGGGTAGCAGTAAACAGCAGCTTGTTAGGTGATTTTATGTTGAATGTGTTGAGAGAGTGTGAGTTTGTGCCGACCGGTCTGCCGCACCAGCCACCGTTCCAAACGGCAATATTTAAATAAATGACGAAGTCTCATGCTGTGTTTCACAATTAAAACTGTTAAGTCGCATGCCTATAGAGTAATATCCCCGTTACGTAATTAGAAAGGTTGCATCAACTATAATAATAAAGCGTTGCATTAATTGTTATACATCTTTTGATGCGTAACAAATATTAGACGTGTCACATTCGTGAGACCATAGAGCCTGTTTTATGAGATCAATAAATTAGGCAAAAATTCTTTAATAATATAATTCAGATTCCTATGTCTGATCATAGTCCTTTGCTTATAAAAAACAGTTCGTTGATCTCGTTCTTTTATTGTGACGTGTGCAATTACAGCATTCCAAGTGGTGGTTCGATTTCAATGGATTTTCTTTTCAAATTGTTTATTAAGATAATTTCAACGTTAAATACTTCTAATATAAAAATAATTACATTATATTTTTATAGAAATAAACCATCAGGTGCAATATGATTTTTAAAATGTTTTTAAGACTTACAATAGTAATGAAGATTTAGGTATTAGAGCAATTTCTAAAATGTAGCATGATAGCAAATGTCTCGACCTTGAATAACAAGTTATGCTAAAACACGAACCTACAATATCACAACCAAAAATAAAAATTACGCAGAAATGTAACGTTTAAAAAAACTGGATTGTTTCTCAAATTGAGGCAAGGACGTTATTAAATAATTACGAAAGTGTTATTAATACTATGAAGACGAGCAAATTCACCTATTTACATAAATTGCAATGAGTCAAATGACCGGAAATATACCTAATATGTCTTTATAATATACTTTATATTACTGTAAAAATATGTAAGCATCAAAATTCCAAATTAATAAATGTATACAATTGCTAATATATGTTAGTGCTTTGGTCAAATGACCGCTCCCGTCTTTTTAGTGTTAAGTATTTAACACTATTTATTCTACGTCTATACAGGTCCTCATTATAGATTAGAGAACAACGAAATTTTAGCTAGATGAATCATTAATGGTCTGTTCTAAATAATAATTATAATTAAAACAAAGTTTGGTGATAACAGCCAGACGGGATAAACACAACAAAGTAAATGAATGGATAATTAAACGTATGAAATTTAAGCTTTGGTTGAGTAATAAGATTATTTTTATAATTAAGATTACAATGTAATACAATAAATACTATACTTAATATAGATAAAGTATAACTTGCTCGTTATATAATTGTGTTTAATAGTATATAATTGAAATTATATCCTAAATATTTCCTATTAGGATAATAATTAAACGTCATGCTAATTTTTTAAATTTCGGCAGCGACAAGTAATTTAAAAAATTATTAACTGTAGCATCAATTATTATTAATTATCCATAGTTTTTATAAGTGCATAATTGAACACTAATGCAATTAGACATTATTAAAGGCCTTTGTCGGCCTCATTACTTTATTATACAATTAGGAGTAATTAGAACCTAACTAGAAATAACTGAATTGAAATAATTACTATCTACTTAAAAAATGGCACATAAACCGTTAGGTCTCGTTTTTAATGCGCGCCGCGTTTAACGCCGACCTTGAAATAAAACAAAAGGATAAAAATGTTGCATGATAACTCATTTGATATAGACGTGATAACACATTTGTCCAATTTTAGCACGTTCAAGAATTTTTTAATGATGCTCTTTTTTTCTTTTGTCGTTGCAAAGATGTGCTTCTGGCTAACAGTTAAAATAATATGTACCTATATTATTATTCGTCCCGACATCATAATCCATAAAGATTACGATTAAATATTTGTTGTATATTTTAAAAAATAGTTGGGCCTGTTTCTATTAATAAGTATTCTGACGTATAAACTTCTATTTTTATATATTCTAGAGATGATATTTATATCTCATCTTGAGCTCAGTTTATACTAAGTTGAAGGACAGTTAACTTGAAAATTATGATATTATCAACATTTAGGATGATTCGCTCGTGTCAAGTTTTATTTGCTTTTTTAATATAAATTAAAATTTAGTCTACTCTTCTTCTTAAAAATACAAAATTCTAAAAATAATGGAATCGGTAACGTCGAGGATGTCGGATAAACAAAGTATGAAATTCGTTTTATTGAAAACGTGGTCTAAGATAGCATTTATTTCCATTTTTAATATTATGCTTATGCAAAAAAATCTTCCATAAAATTGTCTTTTAAAAGACCCGTCCAACATTATCTAAAAATTGCTATAAATTTTTAGATATTTCTTAAGTCAAAACTGATGTAATACATTACATATAAAATAAATAGGTATATTTGTATTTTGAGAAGGTGTTTAAGATCTCATGAACATAATTCATTCTACTAATCATTAAACTCGAGTGTGTTTAAGAGTGTGTGTGGTCGTTAGAATTTGGTTCTTATTCTTGGAACTCGATGGTTGTGAACGAACCTTGTATTGGCCACAGCAGTTACTTATTTTAAATTACGATAATATTTACCAAGAATACCTATATAGGAAGTAACCAATTGTTTTGTTTCCATAATGCTCTACATTGTACACGAGAAGCTGTAATGAGGTAAATTCAAAAGCTCATAAAATACAATATTAATAACTGTTGGTATTATGAAAATATCTACTTCAAAGTCGGTCATGATGTTTATTAACAAGAATAACCTTATTACCATATTTTTGTTTGATCAGAGTTCACTTTTATTGATCAATCGTCATAACATCAATGATTTCCGGAATTAGTTCATGGTCACGTGAATCGACACCAGTTACCTTATCTAAAGGTCGTTCATTATATTCATCTGCACGAATACACGAAGAAATTTAAACTGTAATGACTTAGCATTTAAGAACATATTTAAATTAAATTGCTTGTGTCAACTAAATGGATAAATATAATATATGCACTTATGGTAGGTCCATTATTGCTGGGAGTTGTTATATGATGCAGTTTGATGCACTTGAATGCGACACCAGTAAGTAAATTTCGAATACCTGAGTAGGTCAAAGAGAAGTCACAATCATTACGTTTGAACCCATAACCAGGATCAAAACGTCGTAGAAACTTGATGTTTTCTGTTGTCAAGTGTCACGCCTACTGTCAAGGAGTAAATAAGAACTGAATATATGTAGAGTAAACAATATTGTATTTAAAGTACGATGACAGTAGGAGCCATGCCGTCTACGCCACCCACGAGCCGCGTCGGCGTTACGTATCCTGCCACGACTTGAGCGAGGAAGTACATTGACTCACCAATTCTCAACTCCCTAATTAGCCCATTAGCACGCACGCTTGACGGATGAACACGACTCCATTTCAATTAATTCAATGACCGGCAATCTGATTCCAGCGACCTGATGTCTGTCCCCAACATGTATTCAGAAGATTAAACGTGTAAATATTCTTGGAAAATTAGAAGATGTGCAGTTACATAACTAATACCTTGCAGATGTGATGATCATTCCTTACCGGATTGCCTAATGGACTACATATTAAATTAGTTGGTTTCTATTTCCAAGTTACAATTTATTAGATCTAATTATGTCCTAATAGTTAAATAAATAACTTTATTTTTTTATTTAATAGATATAATTCTTCCCCGTAAGTATTATGTCTATTTAAAAATGTTTATATTCTTGTCACTGTGCCTAGCATATAACCACTCATAGTGATATAGGTTAGCTGGCAGACTATGCAAACAGCTTACGCAACATTTTGTGCAATAAAAAGCATTTTTTACATATTTTTTTTAGTTTTTGGTTATCCGCATAAAGTATTTCTTCATCGAATTATGAATGTCTACTTATAATGTGTAGATATAGGTAGTGTTACATGACGTAGGTCGTGCCATTGTTTTAATTTCTGACCTATCCAAAGTTCGACCTAGTGAGTGTTAATGTTTGTGTACAGAGATTACATGACTTGGCTAATGGTTACACTGACTGTTTTTTCTCTAAATCTTTCAACAAACTATGAGTCATTGTCTATAATCCGCATAGTTATTCTTGAATAGTTAATCCCATTCTTGTTATCATTTTTTTGCCAAATTATAGGTATTTAGTGATACCAACCTTTCTTTTCAAATTACAATATTCATTTACAAAAACAAGACTTAGTTCCTTTAGTATTTTGCTTATCCTATTTCGTGTGATATTTTACTAAAATTTTATTATAATTTCATATTGTGATTATGGCTACCTGTTGGTAGGTAATTGTTTTATAAATAAATTCAAATATTAACTTTTGCTTCGCTGATTTTTTTCCCGTGGGAGTTAACGAAGGTATGTCAAAAGTACCCGTTTACACTTGTGTAAGAATTTATTGACTTTTTAAGCTAATTAGCTAACGATTATTTTCTATCACTTTATTAGCTTTTAAATATTTAAAGCCTTTTACAAGAATTGTTAAGTACTATAGCGTAATCAGAAACGAGTATAGCGCTTTAAAATATGGTGTTTAATTGAACAATGAATTTTACAATGTGTAAAAACTAAAATGAAAAAAAACCTTTTTGTATTTTTTCATAATATATTAATTATTTCATATTATTTTAGTTAATTATTCATATTTTAAAGAATATTATTAGAACGACTCAACAAATATCAAACTCTACGGTTGAGTTCACAGTTCATTATGGAGAGCAAAACGACGTTCATACACATGCAGAATATTGAAATTTTGTTTTTTCCAAAACAGGTATTTGTTGGCAAGCTGCCTCATCTAACTTTCGCTGGCAACAAAATGCCCGGCGAATAACGGCGCAGGCGCACGTATCGCGAGAGAGGTGGCCGCTACTGACACGCGACAAAAAATAAAAAAAATAAGAACACTCGAAGCGCTATTTACGCGTAACGGCCCGTCCAGTAGCTACCGTGTGGGTTCACTTACACCTGTGGCGCTTATAACTTCGCTCATTACATTTGAATTTAAAAACAAATGATAGGAATGTATTCATATTTATTGTACAGTGGAGTTACATATTACTAGTAGCACGTCATACACACGACTCTAACGTTAATCAAAATAAAAGAATTATCTATTTGAACATCTGTTGGAAAGTTTCTGTCATTGTTCGGAGAGATGTAGTCATCGAGAAGACATGCATGGGTAATGTAAGCACTTGTCTCGGGTATTGTTATGATGGCGCTTGGAGGGGAGCCCAGGTGCGTGCCCTCAATATCGACGTGTTAAATGAAAATATTTTGCTGCATAGATTTTTCTCTGACTTATGTAAGCAATTCGAATTGAAAAGAATGGCTAAGTAGCGTCATATAATTAAACACTATTTCTATCAGATTAGAAAACAATGCTATAAACATGAAGATGATCTGGTGATGTGACGTTAGTAACACCTTTTAGTCCGCTATGTAGGGGCACTTTAGACTCCGAAAAGGTAGGCTTTTCAGGAGCTGAAAAGGAAGACTGTTTGGCATGTCTCCTCGTGGGACATAGGCCGTGGTTGGGTGTTGATGAGGCGAGGTGCGCGGAGGGGTTAGGCGGGCGGGGCCAGGCACGCCCGGGGCCGGTGCCGCAGCGTCTGAGCGTACGCCGGCACTCCGTCCCGCGCCGTCGTTCGCCATGCGCGCTCGCCGGCCCGCACGACTCGCGCGCACGTTACGGCTCACGCGCGCGACTTTAATTGCCAGTGATGTTACCAGATCTAGTTGTTATGTGCCATCAGTTCACTCGTGAACACCTTGTGCATTTATTTCATTTGTTTCCTAAACGTTGACTAACGGCTGTGATAGTGGCCAGTGACGGATGATAAGGCTGATCCTTCCTCGGATCGAGAGACAAGCTTCGTTGGATGCGTTAATATTTCGGGTGAGTGTGAAATGATCGTTTCGAAGTCGTAAACAAGCTCTCGTGGCTCGTGCGCTGTGGCTGGTTTGACCGCATTATTTTACAAATACATACCTACGCCTGACCCGCTCGACCGCAATACTATTAAAATATTATAATAGTTAATTAATAATAATAAAACAACTTCCTATATCTATATCTGTATAATAAAACTCTATATACATAAAACAAGTTTATGTATGTAATTTTAAACAATTGATTGTCATTTCTTTAAAAATAACTAATATCAATCAATGTAATTTAATTAGTGTATTGCTACGGCGCGCTCTAATTTCGTAGCAGAATGTTTGCTACATCTTCAAGACGCTCGTTGAAGTCTTTTCCTTCGTTTCCACTTTGTGTAATTAGCTCTCCCGAGGCTCTCTATTGGAAATTGTTACTTTCTTCATCATAAACCTAGTTAAACAATCAAGCTATCATTTTAATAGATATATTTATGTATAAAATGTTCAATAATATTAATATTCTTATATATTAAATAAATTCTAATCTATTCAAAGCATCAAATATCTGTAGATAAAATTTACTTTAAGATCTTTGTTAATAATCATATACATAGCAAATAAATTAATTTTAATTTATATCTAACTTACAAAGAAACAGATAAAAATATAATATTAATTTAAGCTCAATTCGGTTTCCTAATTTTTATATTTCTGCTAATGTCATGCTGTTTCATAAAAAAGTAAAAAAAAAGTTTTTTAAAATTTCAAATAACTATATTCCGTTAATTATGAATGATAAGAGTTTTTATTACCAATAAATGTTTTTTCGGGTTGCAACAATATTAAAGTGAAATACTTAATAAATTATTTCTTTCGTCGCCAATCAATTTTAAACAATATATAAAAAATAAATGATAGGAAATTATATAAAGTACGACATGTAAATCTTAAAAATAAGCGTTTTCTTTATTTCTAACAGTTTGCTTAAATTAATACTTATTTAATTTTAAAACAAATTTATTTCATAATAAAATAGTCAATTATAATTTGCGTTTGCACGACATCTTTGTACGTGCATCATTACTTTCTTAAATTTTCTCGCCCAAGTTTATTAATTAGAAGTTGTGTCTTCCGTCGAACGCATAAACAGTAATTTAGACCTACTTAAACGGTGCATAATGTTTTATAAGTTTATGGCTAAGCACAATTAATCGAACAATTCTAATATCTTATTAACGATCAGTTACTTCATGTCTTTCTCCATTATTTTTATACTAATATTATTAAATTCGTCAAAAAATGTGTAAATATTACACTTTCCAAATGATAATACTTTCTACATAATCATAAACTGCTCCAATGAAATCAGTGATGTTTTAGGGAAGCAATAATCGTTTGTTCAAAGATTTTTCACTATTTTAAATTTAGTGTTATATTCCTATATGAAGTATGGTTAAGTATGACACTAAACACTGATAAATGTACATCACAACTTTATCTCAGTTTATGTATATAGCGAATTCCACATAATATATATTTTGTAGAAATTGATAAAAGCTTTTTCTTTAATGTTGTTAGCAATGTGATAAAATTGTTTAATGTTCGTAGAATTTTGTTACATACTCGTATAATTATTATGGTATATTGCAATTAGACTACATAATGAAATCTTATTACTTCTACACCTTATTAATAGTAGGTTACATTTGTTATATTTAAAATTGTGTTAAGAATTGTGTATCCTACAATATTAATTTACATGTAGCTCAGGAAAAGGACGAAAGATTCTGCTACCTCCGTACATAACTACTATAAAATCATAAGTAAAGTATGTAAACGTCAACAGTAGCTAACTGAAGTTTGTACGTTACAGGTGGGTCGAGGAGAACTATGCGTGGGGCGTGCGCATGCGCTGTGGTGTGCGCCTTGGTGGCGGTGTGCGGCGCGCTGGACGCGAGTACACGCGCTGCAGCCGAGCGACAGCTGCTAGCGATCATGGGTTTGGATCGCCGGCCCGCACCGATACCTGCGACAAGACCGCCAGTGCCAGCGGCCATGCGTTTACTCTACGAGAACTCAGTTGATTCAATTCCTAGAGCCTCCGTCAACACAGTGCGCTCGTTTCATCACCAACCCTCAAAAATTGATCACCGTTTTCCCAACGATCATCGGTTTCGACTCTTCTTCAACTTAAGTGTGGTGCCTACTGATGAAAAAGCGAGAGGCGCCGATGTGGTACTACACCGCGCAAAAGGCGCAATTGGATATCAGCGACTGATGATCTATGATATAGTCAAGCCTGGACATCGAGGTCATAGTCCTCCCATATTGCGGTTGCTAGACTCAGTCTCGTTAGGGCCGGGCGAAGGTACTGTCACCGCGGACGCCCTAGATGCCGCGAGAAGATGGCTCGAGGAGCCGAAAAATAATTATGGTCTGCTAGTTCGTGTCATCGAAGAAGACGAGCAAGGTAGTGACGCGAAATTACCACATGTACGTGTGCGGAGAAGAGCATCAGATCAAGAGGCCGACTGGCATAAAGCTCAGCCTCTTTTGCTTTTATATACAGAAGATTCCAGAGCTCGAGAGGCTCGGGAAAAGGGCGAGACGCCTGTTAGCAGAATGCGGCGGGCTGCACAACGTCGCGGCCATCGGGCGCATCACCGCCGTAAGGAAGTGCGTGAGAATTGTCAGCGTAAACCGCTGTTTGTAGACTTTCAGGACGTTGGGTGGAGTGACTGGATAGTGGCTCCTCAGGGTTATGATGCGTACTATTGTCAGGGAGATTGTCCTTTCCCACTTACGGACCATTTAAATGGCACAAACCATGCCATAGTGCAAACTCTAGTGAACTCTGTGAATCCGGCCACGGTGCCGAAAGCGTGCTGTGTTCCTACAGAACTTTCATCGATCTCGATGTTATATTTGGACGAATTAAATAATTTGGTGCTCAAACACTACCAGGACATGGCGGTAGAGGGTTGTGGTTGCCGATGACAACAGTGTTAATTAACTCACCGCAATAATTACAGACTATTGAAATGTTACGGACCCAGTGTACATATAGTAGTGGCCTATCGAAATTGTAAATATAATTGTATATATTATATATGTAATTATTATTTTATTAAAGTCATGATCTAATAAACAGTTTTAAATTAATGTTTTTTATCTTTTAAATATCTACCTCCTTAATGCATATAAATACGAATATGTCATACAATAAAGTTTATTAAAATATTATTAATACAATTTATTATGTAATATAATTATTGAAACCTTAGAGTTTTTTAGACTATTAGCAGTTTTTACTAATTAATTACGATATTTTAATCTTATACAATATTTATAGCTAAGTTTTCTGTATAATCAAATCGACAAAAGAGTTTGAATAAATCGTATATTATTAAACAGTTTAAAACCGCCATAATTTATTTTAAACTGTGTGTTTGTTATTGTTAAGTTTTTGTCCCGGTCATAACACCACGTTGCCAGCATACACCATGAACGAGTGACATTCATTCATAAGTTAGTATAGGTCACTGTACGAATATCACCTTTGACCTACGCTCAGTTTTTTTTTTCTTGGTCTAAAAATCCTGTTAACATTAGAAAGAGAGGCGACAGTTGTTTAAAGATTTTTTTAAATTAAAACTTTAAAATTTGAATTTAGAACACAGGAAAGATACATATTACTTACTAAACTGGGTTACAATGAATAAATGTATTTTTGGAGATATCTGCAATTAAAATAGTATAGATAAAACGTTATATGAACAAAACCGAATCCAAATTAGGAATATTTTGGTAACAAAGTGGCGATATATCATGTTTTTGTGGCAGCGCGGGTGGTTCTAAGGCGAGTGGCAAGGAATGCTCGGTCGTTGGCGAGCGAAGTGGCCACCACGAATACACGTACCTACGTCTATATTATCAGTAGATAAATTTAAGCATTGTCTTTGCTTCGTATTTCGTCCTCACGAGATTTTGCTTTTGTTATTTTTTATGTGAGCCCGGTCGGTAACAAAAAATTGAGTGGAGGCGAACGAGGTGGATATAATTTATTTTATAGTCGGCTCGGTCGTAACTCGGCGGTGGACGGCTGGACGCCGATTTATCCCTATCTCGGTGTAATTAACGTAAATGGATTGGCCAGTGGCGAGGGAACCGCATCACTCCCGCCGTGTCATTCTTATTTTGCTATCTTGCGTTACTGAAGTAATAAAACCTCAAAATGCAGTCAGTTAAGTGAGTAATGACACTAACTATTATGCGTTCGATAAAATACTTATAACACAGGAGATAATGGTTGATATCTACTGGACATCTACCAAATTTTATGTTAGGTGTTTACTCAATAGTTCACTAGACAAAAGAGGTCGGCCTCGCCGCTTAGTCTGTGATGGAAAACTAATGGTTATCGCGTGTGACTGCCGACGAAGATTCGATCCCTCGATCCTCTACGGAATCATAATTGTTTTGCATTCTTGCACGCAAATAAAAACAAAAGGCAACATGGAGACCTCCCGTACTGCAGACTGCCGCGATCCTTGGGAGTGCTGCCCTCTCGTTGCAAAGAGAGAAAATTGCTCTTGGTTACTCGTAATAACAAGAAAACGCGTCCACCCTTACCTTTCATTAACGAGTTGATATTGTTTTCTTCGTCAAATTACAGTTATTTGTTCTTTGCTGTCATTATGTTTTTATGTGTTTATTTAACTTTATTATTGCTGTATTTTGTTTGACCCCGCGACCACGAGATAGGATGAGATAAATGCTGTAGTTTGTAGAATTAATGTGTGAGATAAGAGGTCTGAAACTTACATGCTTCATACATATATCATTGCTGATACCAAAGTTTCATTTGTTTACTAGGAATCTATGTATAATAATTTATTTGTATGCAAATAGTAAAACTAAACTGAATTTTGATTATAAGATCGAAAGGTATAGAGGTACGAGTAGGTACTCAGAAAGCTGCTTCACGGCATAGTTGCGTACGCGCTTCTCTCGGACATCGACCGAAGACTCGTCTCAAATATTTCAAGCATGCACAAATTAAACTGGTTTTTTTATCCACATTTCATTATCAATTGTGCACAAAAACTCTGTAAACAAAATTTCAATTATATTTAAGTAAACAATAAATAAACATTACAAAAAAAAACTAATTTTTTCTTGCATAAATGACAAGTAAATTGATTCTCTTACACCCACCTAATTTTATAAAGAAATAATAAATTCAATATATAACTTAGGTAATCTCTGAAACCACCGAACCGAATCTAGACATTTTTCACTCATAAAAAACTGCAATATCCCCAAGTAATATGGGTTATATTGATACATATTTTATTGTAATAAAAACAAGTATTTAGTTCGAAATTTCAATGTTTGTAAATCACTTCGAAAAAAGGGTAATTACATTGCCGGTGTGTACTGACTAAATAGTTGAATAGTCATGAAAAAAATTCTACCTAAATAAATATAAAAATAAGGAGTCAATGTCGTATGACACTATGTAATTCACCGAGATTGCAAGGGAGTCTAGAGTAGGGGCTGTCTAGAGTACTGTAGCTAACTAGGTACTGCTACTACTTTGTCTCCGGTCGAAGCAAATTAGTATAAATCAAAATTGACGATTCTATGTCTGTACGGGTATAATAGAATTAAATGTATTTATAAAATAAATTGACATATTCAAATTATGATTTTTTTGTATATTCGTATTTATCCTCAATTTTAAATTGATTAAAATTCGTATAAACTTCTACATATTGCAATGCGTTAAAAGTGTTCGTATTTATAAAATGTGTATCCGGGATTAGAATAATGATGAGCTGATGATGATGATCTATGTTATCGTACAATATCGTGGGTCGAATTTTAGTGTTTAATAAACATATTATTAAAAGCGAGTAAAATTTATGCAACTGTAACAAAAATTATCACATTTTGCAAATAGCCATTCAGTTTATCCTCATTAAGTTCTCTAGATTAGTATATTATTCAAATTTTCCTGTATCATTTTTAAACGCACGTTAGATACAGACAATCGTGTAATATTATTTACTCTTCTTCTTTTTAGCATTCACCCTCAAATCAGACAAAGTACCAGACAGACACCGTTAGCTTCTACGATCAAATTCTAAACAATGCGCTCTAATCAAATCAATAATTGTCAAGCGTGACAAAAAATAGATAACTGAAACAAACAACACCACAATGGTCGGCTGCAAAGCTTAAGAAACGCCAGATTAAATTAATTAAACTATTTTAAATTAATTAAGTCATATTACCATTTACTCGCATCAAGATTGCATCAGAAACCAACTTGATGGAATACAATATTATATAATATAATCATAAAAGTATTAACAAATTATGAGCTTCTGTATTTTAATATTTAAAAAATTAAATTAATATTATAAAAAATAATAAATTAAATTTCTAAACAATTATTTATTTTAAATAATCAAGTGTGTGAACGTATGTGTGCCTCAAGCAAAACTTTCTCAATTTTTTATATAATTTAATTACTTTAACAATGTTCTAACATTGAGGTGAATAGGCCCAGCGTGACTACGCCGCGGGTGACGACTGACGACACGCTCCCTTCGACCACCAGTTCAACCTGAATCTGAATTTAAAGATTTCCTTTTGTTATTTTTTTTTATAAATATTAAACTTTATTCATATTTTTAATAAAAATACATATTTATGAATTTTTATACCAATCTATCTACAACAATTTAATTGTTCATGTTTAGAAGCAAGCTTTTCTGTAATAAAAATAAATAATTGGTCACAATTGAAACTTATCATGCTTGTATGAATGTGCGAAATATTCCTCAGCGTGTATAGCCGGATGTGTTGCCGTGCGGTAGTTAAGGTGGCGGTTGTCTGTGAGGCAGGTGTACGCTAGACATAAACAGCAATTTATTTCGGGCTGGCAACGAACCCGCGTCCTTGGCGTCGACCTTATTGCGCAACACCGGTTTCGACACGCGCACTCAATACTTCACTCATATTGTAAGTACTGGAGTTGACTCGGACACAACGCTAATATCATGAAGGCTTATGGACATACGAAAAAAAACCTTTGTATCTACCTATTGTGATAAACTTGTATCACATCATACAGTATTTTTGATACGCAATTAATTTGATTTAGGATACACGACGTAAATACAAAACGAACTTAACGTTATTAATATTAAGAAAGATGGAATTTGTATGTACAGAAATTAAATTAGAATATTGTAATCAACGTTATCTTCACAGAGTGAAGGCTTTTATGTACATATATTTACAGTTTAATAAAAACGTATTGGTGTTGTTGAAAGTACTTATGTACTAACATGTTTATTTTAAGTTAGATTCGAGTGTGCGTAGCGGGTGGCAACACAGATGGGCGAGAGGCGAGTGAAAGTGGCGACACTCGGCTGGTCTCTTGTGCTACGCGTGAAGGCCGACCGCAGTGACGTGCTCAGTTATACCAGCCTATATGCGCTTTCAATATTACATTTCACATCCCTATGTTTATGACACTATGATATTAAATCCGAAATTAATAAAGAATTACAATCTCCAACTTTACTCGGATTTGAAATTTTGAGAATATTATTCAACCCAAGTTTAGATACTAAAAGAGAGACGAGACAGGTAAAATTATACATAGGTAAATTTAAACACCTGGTAAAATTTGGACAGTTAATGATATCTACAATACGAAATCGAAATAATACAGATTAGAGCATTGTAATTTAAATACTAATATTGAAAAATAACGTTATGTTTATATAGAGGAAGCTCGTTGATTGGTTGCAGTGAGTTTAGCCTGCGGGCACAGCAGCGGCTACGCGCACACTCTACAATTACCAAAGCAACGCCGCAGGGGCATTCCACTGGACGAACGTTAATTAGCCTAGTGCACGTCCAGCCTTTGTCTAAGCTTACAGTTCACCTTGCTCACTTTTTATGGTTTCTTAAATGTACAATTATACCATGATCGGTCGAATTCGCAAATGAAGAACGAATCGTTTAAATATCTTCGACCACACACTAATGTGTCGCCATTTCGCACAGTAGCCGTCCGACGAGGTGGGCACTGTTTGCGCTGACTGTTTGCGACTCCCTTACTTACGACTTACGCTGTTACGTAAACATGTCCGACATTTGCTGTGCACGTACGTGCCGCATTCACATCTCTTCACCGGCCACATGATCGTCAAGAATAATATTTATTCTAATGTTTATATAGTATGTAGTTGCTTCTCCGTCAGTCGTGTTGACCGCTCCCGCTACTCATTTGTTGACTTATCGACATTCTTGTCCGCACATCCATTAAAGGACCGTTTGACCAGTACCATTGCAAGAAGAGGCGATTACATTTCATATATTAAATTATTATTATTATTATCGAACAGAGATTTCGTTCAAGAGAATTGTTTAGAATGTGATGTTCAGAGCCGCGAGCTGATACCAAGGCGAGTCGGCCGGTTTATAAATAGCCGCAGGCTGTGCGAGCGCTGCGGACAATCAGGCGCGGGCGAGGGGCAAGCGAGCGCGGCAGACGAGCGGACGCCTTCGCTTCCGCGAATACCCAACATCGAATCTGTATACAATCAATTAGGGCTGTCGGTCGATGAAGCTGTGATGTTATGGATATAACAGCACAATTTTCACCTTCATTAAGCTTTTGTAATTGATTAAAATCTCTCAAATACCATCCAATATTAGAATGTCAAAATAATTATTAGATTCACCTAAATAGCTGAAAATTAATGTTTCAGAGATAAAATAGAAGAATATAAAAATATAATATTTGCAAAACGAAATTACTAGATATTCAAAAAATACCTCACAGAACCAACCCTAATCAGTGCAAAGTCCAATTGAAGGCACACTTACAAATGCAATAGTAGGTACGTACTTGATGCGTGATTAAACAATCACGCAGAAGGTTAATAAAAAACAAACAGCGCAACTTGATAACAGAATATTATTATTTCCTTTTCAAATATTATTTTTTATTAGACTATAAATTGCTGCTTGCTTCCTTCTTGATGTAACTAGACATAATATTGCTATAGCACCAAGCACCAACCAACTTGTTACAATATTGCACATTTCTAAGAAACCATTTCCTAATTATAAGAATTCATAAATATAAAGAGGTTCATAGAACGGAAATGTGCAGACCATGGTTAAATATTATGTGTTCACAAGATGCGCAAGAGCAGAGAGGAATCTGCAAATACCCGCATCGGAGCATCGCTCTCGAGGTATTTGCACTTACAACAGGTAAATACGAAGACAAGTACATAACTCGCCGTAGACCTGCCGACGACTCTAACTAAACAATCGCTAATGGATGTAATAATTAATTTATACGTTCATTTCCTTATTACACACATTAATAATAACTAATAGATCATTTTGATAGTTGTATTTATTTCTTTCTTAGTATTGTGGGGTTCTGTTCAGAATATTTTTTTTAATACATATGACGAAACTTGTTTATGAACTTAGAAAATTATATGCACAGCATTTCTAACGTTACACTTAAAAAATATACATCTTTCCAAGACATTGCAAAACAAATGAAAGAAGGATGAGATTAGTAGGTAGAGATACATTTTGCGAATACAGGTCGTTAAACGAGAGATAGTCTATTTCGATTTCCTAGTTCCTAGACTCGATGTTGTGGGCGATGCACCATAGGTCATTTCGCCTCTTATAGCGATGGCTACAAATACTAGCAGATGAGGTTTGACGCCGCGCAGCCTGAGGTATCATGTTACCGCCACCTGCGTCCATCAATTGCGTCATATATAACTTTAAAATAATAAAACCCGTTCTTTATCATTATCTATACAATGGTAAATTGACAAACAATTAATGTGCATACTTGAGTTACTTGTAATTTCCAGCGGCGACGTCGAGGCTGGCGGAAGCTGTTTTAATATCTTCAAATAATAATAATCAATGTAATTTGGATTTTAGGTCATGGTTATGTTTACAATTACAATGAAAAGAAAACTGTACGAATTGGGGTTTTCAGTCCATGAAAATTTAGGAAAATAAAATGTTGCTGAAATTATTGTTTTAAACTAGGTTATTGGGTATTACGCTATATGAGTTATTGGATTATTTATGCGCTGTTCACTATTTTACAATGATGGTTAGCAGCTGTGTATTGTATAATAAACCTTACTTTGTATCCTAAGCTCAAATAACATGGGGAAAGAAATAAGTGATGCATACTGAAAATTTTAATGAATTTTACATTACATATTTGCCTGTAATTTTAATGTTTATATATTGTTTCTTAAGGGATCAACGAAATAGTTCTGAATTATATTCCTAAACTTGTATGTATATTTAATGTAATGTTTCCATTTTCTCTTATTTTCTAATTAAGGCCAAGTGAAGATTTCCGCTTTAATTAAGCTTCTTTTGCATTCTTGAGAGATATGATTGATAAGTTATATGTAACAATGTTTTATTTAGAATCGGACAACTACATATAATGCCAAAACCTTAGTACATAAGAAAATATAAAAGATAGGTATTATATGGGTTTTTCTTTAAAGTGATGTAAAACATGAACGTGTTAGCAGAAACCAATACATTGTGCATTTGTTTATATTCCAACGAGGTTATCTAAAATAGAATAGCCGGTCGGTTGTATATGGAATATAAAGGTGGGTAATGGGGCCACGCGGGAGTGGTTTCAATAAGAGGTACTATAAATATTTACATGAAAGAGAAACAAAACGTACAGATTTTTATATTAATGAGAAAATGGTTTTATTGTTTCTCAACTACTTTTTTAAACATTCGATTAAACAATGTTATTCAGATAAAGGCATAATAGTAACTGTGTTGTGTGATTCTCTTATTATTTTCTAATAGGAATAGATTCACGTCTTCTGAACTATTAAATACACTTATTACATATATTCTGTATATAAATTATTTTAAGCTGATTGTAAGGGAATACTTCGATTTCCAACCGAAACAAACACCTCATTATGTTATAATACTTATTAACATGTTGTAATTATAATATTTTAAATATTAAGTTTTGTGTTTCAGGTCCAGGTGTCAAAGTTTTTCAGTCTACACCAAACTAGGGTATATTAGATCAGGGCAAAATAATTTACTATATTAAACTGAATATGTTCCATAACTCTATAATTTTAGCAATTTTTCAGGAAGATTCATAATGCAATTGACCGACTTAAACCAATATATATAGCTTGCTAATTATTTTTAAGTCAGAGCACGTTAGTAAAGTTTTAAATCAATAATTGTTGTATTTAAATTTTATAATTATTTTTATGCAGTAACTAATGAATATATAGTAACAGTAGCTAAGCAAGAATCTAACAGATCGATAAAACAAAATCAATGATTTTTTAAAATCAAATTTACTATATTTATCTAAGTGGCAGAATATTAATGATTTACATTTTAATTTAATTTTTCACTCGTCTAGTATAAATTAACCGTTAAAAATGAAAAATCTCAGTAGTGACACATCGAACCCCACCTAGACATTATGGAGTGCCACGATTAAAGAAACAAATGTGTTATTTAAATATTCAATTAACAAACTAATGACGCGATTCAGCTAATTCTAGAAATATATTGGTGAATTTGAATATAATATTAGTGGAAACCGAACAGTGACGTGATCCTCGGCCAGGTGTACTCCCGAACCTGTCCGATATCGGTGTCGGGTTACATCGGGTTTCACATTTATACTACGGCTCGTGTGACTATCGACAATGATCATTATTACTTTATTTATGAGGTAAATTATTTCTGATTGATAATTAATAATTTCCACGAAGGAGCTGCAAAACAAGTGATTCATCGCTCGTCTATGGTAGTCAGTTATTTTGCACAACTCGAAGATGGAATCACACTCAGCGGGGAGTATTTATTAAATTAAGTGACATTTCATTTCAATTCATCGACATAAATCTCGTACATTATGAGGGCCATTAGCGGAGGCTGCGCACCTGCCAGCCGCTCCCCGCCCGCCTCATTATGCGATGGTGCCGCTGAGCAAGCTGTCACTTTTACGCGTCCACTTCGTATATTTCCATGTATATTGTTTGTCAATATTCAACATTTACATAAATACGCTCCAAGGAACTTATGTATCTGCATATCTGCAAGTGCTCGAACGATTCCATTTTGCAATAGTATTAACATTGCGCGTGACATGTTATTATGACTCGCAACAATCTTGATTCGATTACTTAATTTTATATAATTGTATAAGAAGACATTCTATAATATATTCACTTTTTAAAATAAGCAAGATTTAAGATTTTGAATAACCCCCGTCGATACATAACATCTTTCGAATGGCTATTATGTAATAAACTACAGTCGCTTAATACAATAAAAATGTACTCCTGTTAAACTCGCTGAATGCTCACTGCATTCAATTGTTAAAAGTATTGATGATAAGGTTCTCGTGGAGCGGCACAGTAGCCGACCTTGCGGCCGCGCGAGCCCGATATCGGGTGACGCGACGTGCCTGCTGACTGTTGTACCACGACCGAATTTCAACCCTGATCAACTCCCACGACGGCACTCGCATATTTCATAGCATTCCTTATAAGAAAATGAAAATGTAGCTGCAGTTGGTATGCGAGCCGATGCACTGAACGGTACCTTTTGAGTTCCGTCATTATTCAAACCCAAGTTTCTAGAAATTCCTTAAGTATGAAAGCTTTAAAGAAAATATGTCATGACGTATTTTGGTTTACCTTGTACTATATTTATTGTAAGTACAGATTGGCGATACTAGCAAACAAACACACGTGCGACTGACACCGATCCCGACGCACATACAACGTTTAAAATTTATGTAACAACTTCTATTAATAACATAGATATAGAATGTAATGGCAAGGTGTGTATGATATACGGTGGCATTTACACGCCCCGCGATAACGGCAAACCCTAACTAATTGAAACTATAAGCTAGATTTGAATATTCTATTGCTATTTAATAAGGATTAAGCAAACTTAATGGTTTTATTATTAAACATGTTAATTACATTATTACAGAACGACATGTTGTGTTACTTGAACATATAGGTATTATAGTTTCAGGGGTTTAAGCATTCTATTTGTATTGACGATTATCGCCAATTTCAATTTTTAACATAATTTTACCGGTACAAATCCCAAGTTTAAGATGACTTCAATGCGAATAAGTGCCTATACATGAAGGTCTTATTTATTAATGATTAAATTATCCAAATGCTTTTACATCGCATACAACTCAATCTATATGACCCGATGACAAATTATACCATATCTTGCCTTCAGGTTTTAATTCTTTAACATTTATAGCATCAACTCGTTTTCTATCGCAGGGTATGTGAGAGACTTTAGTAAGGAATGCTTGTGGTTTGCGTCTATTATTGGTAATGCTTAAGTTACTTCGCATCCGCCACAGATAAATATACCGAGTGCAATAATAAATTCTATAAATATATTATAATTTATTACAACTGAATGCTTATCTGCTCTATTTATAGCCGAAGTTTATATTTAGGTTGTAATACATTGTTATGTTTTTTGATCTCTTGACTAATTAGCGAATTAAATTTTATCATATTAACCAAGTGCATAATTAGTATAAATTTACTTTTAATATTTATAAGTATGTTTTAAAACATCATTAAAGTACTTATACAGAATATAGAATAATTTTAAATATAATTATTAATAAATCTAATATTCACTACTTTTTGGCGATCTGTCAATGTGTCACCATATGAAACAACACAGTGCTTCAATTTCATTTTATTTAATTCATCTCATTCTACAAAAAAATTAGAAATATTTACTATGCACTTTCAAAAATTTAGAAAGTAGTCATTTAAATTATTTTTTTAATAGATCTTTTTGGAATTCAACCCGAGAGGTAATAATCGTTTGAGTAATCTTTAATACGGAATCGGAAAGTTATTAAACATGTCTAGGCAAGTATCTCATCCTCTTCAGGAGCAATGATTTCAAAATCGCCAGCGTTATCAGCGGTTACTTTGATTATTTCGTTAGGCCCTGTTGCCATGACAGCATGACGAATGGGTCGATGTGGTTCGTAGATAATAAGCGATGTGTGTCACAAAAACTGCCTCCTCTCAGTCCAATCCTTCCCCCGCGCCCTGTCACCGGCACAAAACAAATAAGTCCTAATGATTGATCGTTTGGCTTTTGTTTTCGGCTTTTAATATCCAAGTTATCTTTGTGAGGGCTTCGGCAGCGACCGAATTTAAAGTATCTAACTATGACACTTGCTTGTTAGAGTGAAGCCCGTGTTGCTTTATTAATATTATGTTCCATGCATCTTAGGCCCAATTTCCAACAGAGTTTGAAGTTTGGAAACCGTTTGTCATTAATAATCCACCAGTGGAGGCATCAGATGGTAAGTATAGTCATGTTCGTTATTTGTGAAATTTGCACGTTCATCAAAATTTAATTATAAATATTAAATCCCAATTGCACTTGAGTAGTTCAGTAGCTTTATATTTATGTATGTCTATATATAACATACCATTTGTTAAGATGCCTCCATAAATTTAAATGGAATGTTTATTATATTTATGGAATGCAAAGAAGATAAATTAATATTTTGCAAGAGCGCCGGCTTACCGGTACTAAAACAGGTGTTTTATGCAGTAGGTACTACACCTAGGGTTACTATCTCATAAAATATATTTAAAATAGATATTTTATGAACGAGTAATCTGATAAGCCTGGATAAAAATTAAGGAACATATTTTTAATTGTTAGTTATAGAAATGAAATAATTAAATCTAAAGAATTTTTATATAAATAAAGTTTGTATAAATAAATAATTAAACACATAAGTTTAATTCATCTAAAGAATATCTAGACATATGTATAAGTAAGTTGCTGGAAACAAGCATTTAAATGAGATGCAAATAACAATAATTCAAACACATTTGTATGTCGGTGGCATTGGAAAATTTGCACAAATAAATTACTCGATCCCAGATTCACAAAGTAGTCGCACGACGCGTGTAATAGGCAATGATATTATTGCATTGCCGTATTTATTCACCTACACCGTACTTATTCACCTAGTACCTATGGACTCCCGATTGGGAAACTTTTGAATTGTAAATATGTAAGAATTTATTAGTAAAATAAGTTTTAGGTCAGATAAGTTTCTGATAAAACATGTCCATTACCGTAGTGGCATACATAAAAGGATGTTGGTATGTGTGCGTTGTATGCCTAAATCATCATTCACATGCCCAAGTTCTACATGTTAAGTGCTCCGTGTTAACAAGAAGAAACAAATTATAATGGACCGAATGGAATGTACACTCATTCATTGCCATCCACTTTGGAAATCGACCTGGACCCAAACTGTAAAAGGTAGTTATCACAATTCCCACTCCAATCTTTGAGTAATAAAATTTCGATGGCTTAAGAAAAACGAGCGGACTCGATAACCATAAATTTGGTCCGAAACGGATGGGACAAATTTTTATAATGGGCCTCCCCCATTTAGGCGCGGAGAGTCGCGCTAATGACAGGCTAACAGTTTGTTTTAACATCATTATAGAAGCGTATCGGGCATTCCATCGATGCCGCCTGCTTACCTGCCTGCCCTCACTCACCGACACATGTACCCACGCTCTTTAATGAATTTGAGATTCGGATATATTTGTGTATCACCTTTATCTAGTTTTATGACAAATAATGCACTATACTCGTATGTCTAACATGGCAAAACTTCGTACTTAGATACTTCAATTAGGTATTAGCACTTAAGTCAAATTTTGAACGTGAATAGACGTGCCAAAGTCCTACCCAAGCAGGGCATTCCGAGACCGCACGGCAATTTATCCAGATGACAGACTTACAAGCATTTACAATTACCTTATCTTGCCTTAAGCTACTTCTGACATCACACGACAAACATTCGTGATCTTCAACCGAACTCGCACTCTACAGAGTCGAAGTAATTTAGTCTTTTATGATTTTAATTGTTTATTAGTAAAAAAAATACATTAACAAAGTACCTGGCCGACCTAATAATAAATTACGTCGACGAGATATAAAGAGTTTTAATTGATTTCGGCGGAAAGTCGCCTTCGAGCGCTCGTTGCAAGAAATTGACATTTCAATGGTTAAAAAGAAAAGCGGGAAGAAGAGCACGGGTGGAGGGGTAACGCCACTGCCGAAGTGATTTAGCGTTGCAACTAGCGAGAAGGTAGAGAGGTTCCCATGGGAACGCGTCCGCAAATATTGACACTGCCGCGATGCCGCTACAAGTTTATATGCGCTTAATGCATCGGGCCCACCTTTTTACATTTTATTTGGTCTCAGCGCGCCGCTGCGTCGAGCCGGTTCACTCCGGCCAGACTCCACGACTCCTTCTTCAATATGCGCTCTTCATACAATTAATATTCTTGTCTTATTTTATATTACGTAGCCAACTACATTGTTCATCTTTTCGAATAAATAATGTATGTTCATAAACATAATCGCATATTGAAATACCTACTTACATTTTATTACATATATCTTTGCCGGCCAATCAATTTGTTATTTTTAAAACCATTAATGGTTTTGATGATATGTCCAATGATTTTACGATACTCTTTGATTGAAACAGAATCATAGGTTTATTATGTAGTTACCTGGTGGTCATAAATCAGTAAGATGAATAAAAATGAGTGACCGTTTGTATTTCATTTGGGACCTTTTCTAATGATTGTCAACTGTCTGTTCAGTAAATAAGTGGCGATCCTGAGATGTTGGCTCTTATAGGACTGGCATATCAGATATTTCTTGTTGAAAGATGGAATGTAGTTAATGTGGCTGATGCACGTCACGACGTATGTTGTTGGTACATTATAAATGCAGAGAGCCAGGGCCAGCGGGCGGTCGGGTTTGCCGTGAAGCCTGTTATCCATTAAGGTTTTTTCCCCGCAGGTTCAAAACGCGCAGACTTCACGGCGGGTCTACTGATAACCACTTCCTGCGTACCTTCTCCATATTTTTTTTTTATCAAATTCTCTCCTAAGTAGTTATCAATATTAACTTAGCTTTAATATACACAAATGTAAGTATCAAGGGAGAACAGTTATATGTGTTTCACAATTTTCTTATATGGCATTTATTTAAAACAAATTTCACTGATTGGTGTAAATGTATAAAAGAGAATATAAGTCCAATGAATATTTAATTATAGCAACGTATCAAAAAAATAAAGTTTAATCAATAGCAAAAGTCTTTTAGCCTGAGGCAGTTCTCCGTTTGAAATGCATTTTCGTCCCACGAGAACAATATTGCGGTCAAAATAATTGCTCGGAATTATAAGGCACGGTGTCCTTGCGGTACCCATGCGGGATTGCGAGCGTCACATCATCTGCCATTAGAGCCATGTTCATCCTCACAAATTATAGGCTGTCAGCCAGTTCAATGCGAGGACCCATTCGTGTCCCTTAAATACCTACATCAATTTTAATCATAAACTACAAAAAAATTAACTTTGTTAGAAATGAATTCGAACACTTATTAAAGTTTCCTCTTCTCATATTTATATAAATATTCTGCGCTTTATGTACAACCTTTCTATTAAAGACACCGCCGCAGATGCATCAGGATTAAATAAAATATCCTCTAAGATATTACTGACATCGAAACAGAAAATCACTTGTTTAAGACATCAAAAAATAATTATTATTATGCTCCAACTGTGCTTATCCCCCAAGTTATTTATCTTCATGGCGCTGATCACAAAACAAGGATCTCATGGAATAACTTATTTAGATGTCTACAAAGAACAACAAACCTTATGAGTTGGGTGGAAGATGAAAAATATATCAAAGATGCGACGCGTGATATCCAAAGGCTTTCGATTTGGGATACACGAATGCGTGTATGGGCTTATGTTGTTTATGGCTTCGTGGGTGGCTGTGGGCGTGGTATCTTCTGTCTCTCTCCCACCCCCGCCTACCTCATCTCCCACTTCGGCCGCTCCCACAGGACCCTTCTTGTTAACAACTTTTTTGCTCCTCTTAACTTATTTTAACGAAACGGTCAGACAAATAAATATTTACCTATGAAGTTGGTAATCTTGTTTGTTAGCACCAGTATTGTTAAGAAAGAAATGCTAATAGTTTAAGTGACATGAAATGGCAACATTCAGGAATTCGAACATTGTGTGTCGTCATCATGAGCAATTTGCAATAACTTTCTTTACTTAGCCCTTTAATTATAAAGTACTCAAAAACGTTGATTAATTTAGGTACCTAATTTGATCATCTTTTTATATAATAGGAGCACACTCCAGCCACACTCTACAGATCCAGAGCCCACAGAACATATCCATCAGCTCTTAAGTTGTCCATCAGTGATGTCCTGGTTGACAGGGCACATTCAAATTAAAATCTACTTTCTACGTCTTGATAACTAAAGTATACCTATATATTTTCTTCAGTTAGATTTATTATTCCTTATTTAAAAGCAGATTCACGTTTCTATTGTTTTTATAATGTGTAAACTCACAACATTAATAAATGAATTAAAATAAATTAATTTATAACATTAGATTAAGAATAGCATTCGGGCGGGCTGTTGAGGCGGCACGGCTAAGTAAAGGGCGGGGACCTCCCGCACGCTCCTGCTCTCTCGTCCTTCGATAAAGAAATTATCTCCCAGGGTTTCGGCGAAGCTAACGAGCCCCGCAATCTTCGACCATGATAATTGGTACCCGAGAGCTGACTCATCTTTTGAAACACCAAAGCAGCGCCCGAAATCAACGCGCCATAAAAATGAAGGATTTAAATAGATGAATGACTTTAATTAACTATTAGTGGCTGTTGCGAATGGTAATGGAAAGTTAATATTGGGTTACAGTTTTATAATGACCTTTTTTGTGGTTTTATTTTAAAATAAGTTTAGTACTCTTTTTAGTAATTAAATAGTAAGGTAAAGGGCCCAGTTTCTGACACTTTAAGAGTGATTCTAAGATTATCATAGGATAACTTATAAAAAATTTAATGTGAATCAATAATGTTTTATTTTAAAAATAAGTTGGCGATTTCTTGAACAGATTATATGCGTTAAATAATTTTTTAACCAAATTAATAATAGAAATTAATATTTTAAAAATTAAAGTTTAGAGACCCAGTTTCTGACACTCAAAATTTATTTTGTTGTAGTTTCTGACACTAACAACGGCCTAGTTTCTGACACTCATTTGAAAATTATTTTTAGGTTACATACCATCAAGTTCCAATTTTTAACAATAAATGATATTTTATTTACTCTACAAAATATTCAACATTAATTAACTACTGTAATTAAAGAAAATTATAAGACAAAGAATCACTATAAACCTAAATAAATATTTTTACATTTTATGTAGATGTCAACTGTTCGATCCTGGTTCTTTCCTTTCTTAATCTAGCGCCAATTTGGCCCACACCGCGCATCAGCGCAGCCCGTTTTGCGCGCGAACTGCAAATCTAGTTGGTCGCGCCTGCACTAAAAATCGAGTTGGCCGCGCCTTATGAGTGTCAATAACTGCAACATGCCAATAAAATTGAGCCTAGTTATTGACACTCATATTTTAATAATAAAATATTGTTTTTAATGATATTTTAATATTTTATAGCGAAGAAAAGGCTATTATTAATCATACAGTATATAATTATATATGTTTATATACTTACATGACTGTTAAAACGCGTATTCAATATACGGACACTCTTACGTCAATAACTTAGACTACAACTGAAAAATCGCTTCGACCGTCACTCAGGGCCTTAAATATTTTTTTTTTGTATAAAGTTGTTTTGTTTATAACTATTGCTATTATAAAATCAGTACTTAATTAAATTATTTTACTTTTGAAAAAATTAATTAACTTATATAAGAAACAATTCTTCTTTAAATTGAAATTAAAGTGAAAAGTGTCAGAAACTGGGTCAGTGTCAATAACTGGGCCTTTTACCTTATTTAGTAATTAATTAGGATAAAGCAATAAAAAAGGCTATAAAATATGTCATTTTGAGATTATGTTTCTAAAAGTCTTTTCTACATATGTTTGATACTTTTCGACTAGGTAATTTAAAACTGTTTTCACTTATCTTATTGCAGATAACATTTCACGATAAACAACCACAACTTGCTTAAGCATTTTCTAAAAAAAAATAATTTGTTCAAACGTTATTTAAGTAATCATTGAAATATTTGTTACGACGCATTCCACTGTATTTAATTTTTAGAACCTTCAAAAATGTATAATTTATTTTTATGGAGATTGGGAAAATAGATCACAGAAAAGGAAAGATAACGAAAATAGATTACAAAACACGTGAAATTTTATTTCTAAAAATAAATGAGTAGGTAGCATCTTTATGAAATTTTTATAAATGAAAAGCAAAAACAGAATAAAAGCACTCATAATTTAAATATGGGGTAGACATGTTGATGAAACTTGAATATTAATGCTATATTATAAAATTGTCAGTTAGGATAAAACAAATGGAATGTGAAATTCACGTTCCATATTTAAAAATTAAATATAATTTCTAAACGTCATTGCAAAAAATAAATAAATAACAAATGAACAGATACGAGAATGGACGATACATGCTCAATTTCTAAACAATTAGGTTGGATGTAATGAGTTCTTAATGTATCCTGAAAGGTTAGAATAAATATAAGTGATAGAGGTGTAATGGTTAAGTAATGGTTCATGATCATGAGTACATTAAACCGAGATAAAAAGTTGTTCAATAAAATTAGCTATCTAACAAAAAATTGTATTTCGTGTAGAAAATCGCTTGAAATAAATATGTTATTGTTTCATAAAAAATATCTCACTCTTTTAGCTACCTAACTTTTAATAGTCTACAGACACAATGCGTGGGAAAGTAGCCGCATCAAAGGAGCTTAAAGTAAAAGAACAAATAAGTAGATACCATAAAAGGCTAAATTTAAGACAACAAGAAGAATAAAACAAAATCGTAAGAGTAAACATAAGCTTGATGACGCATCAATTTTCGTCCTGAGTCCGAACATTCCGAACACAAATGATTCATGTTTCATTAACCGCTACCTTCTAACGTTTTAGTGATAACATTAAGGGACTTCAATTGTGTTCTAAGAAAGAAGCAGTAACACAATTAGGTATAAAAGCATAATTATGGTTCTTTTAACAGGAGCGCAATGGAGCGAGAACTTTTCGGCGTGAGATCACTCGAATGAACAAAGAAGATTATATTGCAGACAAGCACAGACGTATAAACACCATTTTTTTAAATTTACATGCCATTATACTATAAATCGCCGAGCTAAAAAAACAGTGTGGCGCTAAGGGAAAGTCAACAGGTACTCAAACAAAAGCATATCAAATCTCAGAATAATGGCGGCAGAATGCAAACACGCACTTTTCGAAATATGCGGTTTACAGTAACCTTTTGTGAACGAAGAGGAGTCATTGCTGCATTGTATTGAATAAGTTTTGTGGGTTTATTCTTTACTGTTATTGTAATCTATGACGTCACATGTAGATTTGGTATTATAAGTTTAATGAAAAATATCTGAAAGAAGTATTTTCCTGTATTTATTGCTGTAATTGGAATTATTTTATCGGATCTCAGTCGATTCTAAATATAGGTGTATTTTATGTTTTGACGGCTTCTGTGGCGAAATAACCGCACTAAATAACCGTTTATATTTATACTGATTATTGTTTTAAAAAATATCGATTTGCTTTGGGTTCGTATTATGAGTATATGTTGCCCTTGCCCTACTTACTATTTATGTGATTATCCATTTCAATAATTTATAATTTTAACATAAACAATTGATAATACATTAATGTAAGGTAAAGAAGGCGAGGCTAACAAGACAATAGTTTACGATAGGTATGGAACAAATTGACTACAATAGATAATTTACAATGCATCTAAGAATAAGTAATAAATTCGTTTGACAAAGTGTGTAATGTGTCAGAGGGTACCTAAATTAATAATAGAAAATCATCACAGCATTTATTTAATAGTTATATCATAAATAGTTATTAAATAAAAAAATATAAAATGATTTAACCAATTTGTAGTCCGTCTGATTTAACAGCATAATGCTCCATAGCGTTTCATAAACACTATAACGTGTCCTAACTATATCGTGTTCCATAATATGCTACATTTTATAAATATAATAACTGTCATTTGTCATCCAGTACCCTTTTAGCAGTTTCTCGGTTTTAATGTGTCGTAAACTAATGTGCATTATTTTATCTTTTTATTTATTTTATTTTTGACATTGACAATATTTGTTAGAAATATAGAAAAATTGATATAATGTGCTGAAAACTGTCACCAGATGATTGAAGCGAGGTGTCGATAAAAATGAATAAAATGCCTCTTACTAAATCATAAATTTATGCTATGAAAAAAAAAACATTATTGCATTAAAATATGTATGCTCTTTATGGTATATTTAGCGGGATAAAGTTGGTTTAGAATTGATGGTTAGTGGAGTAAAGTTGGTGTTATATTTTGGGTCGTATATCTCTTCTTTTGTGTTCAAAGTTAGCGCCACTCACAAAAACTCGACGGAAGTAGTAACACAAAGCAAATACCATCGAACAAAAAGACAGAGCAAAAAAAGTGCATAATGTGGTGGAGGGGCCGACGTCGTCCATAGTAGAGGCACTTGGGCAGCTCTTGTAAAATTTATAACATCTATATTTTGTTTACCTGGCCATAAGCAGATATGAGAGAGCTTCGGCGCAGCTTTTATTGTTTAATTGAATGCATGGTGACCGCCACTTGGCAGTGACTAATAAATTTATTGAATCAACCTGTCGTTAATGTGCTTTCAAAGCTTTGAAATAGTTTTAACAAATCTCTTTGTTTGGTTTTATTAATGTTATGGCATTGATTTTTATTGACTATAATTATTTAGTAACTCAAACAACATCAACACATTTATAATCTATAAACTATTAAATTAAATATATCAAAATATACTGTATAATCGATTGCTCATAACATTAAACATTGCTTGAACGCTGTTCATTTGTTTATCTTATTTTATTTATTATATTAGGTATAAGAAGTATAAGAAAGTAAATAATAAATTATTACTTTAAAGTACAGAAACAAAAGAAACAAGTTGTTAAATTAAGTTACAAAATAAACACAAATTTAGTACAATCTTATCACTAAAAGCGCTTTTTTCGCGGTTACTAATTATCATCGGAGAAACTGTTTGTGAGATATGCGAGTGATGCAAATATATATGAATAAAAAATATATAAACACTTATTTAATACAATTTTCATTTAAATCACAGTAAATATGTATTCGCTTAATCTGGCCAAGGTCTCGGCCCAAGCCTAGCTCGTGTATGTGCCTACATCATTTCTAGCATTGGTGTGTGTTCTGTTGGAATTCGTGCTTCAATAAATGATTGTTTTTGTTTTTTTTTACCTCATCGAATCGAGACGTTAAAACATTATTATGAGTATTATAAAGGCGGGCCGCAGCCGCAGGCTTCCACACAACCACACATCAAGCCTCTATAAGAAAAACGTATTAACACACATTAAAACATAAAAACCTTTTTAATATCATTGAATTAACTACTCTAGAGTGGCATCAAAAACTAAGTTGTTGAGTTATAGAAATTGGTCCAGTGGACTAATACCTATATTCAAATATAAAATAATATTTGTAAGTATAAAGCAAATATGTTTTTTTTAAATCGAATATATTTGTTTGTCTACTTATTGAGTGGTACCTCTGCTGCAGTGAGCTCCATCTGGTTTATTTCGATTCACATGTTCACTCGAATATATTTAACTCAATATTTAATAACATTTCAACTTGCAATAAAGCAATTAATTTGGAGAATTTTGAAAATTCTACTTGCGTCTTTATTACTGCAAAATGAATTATAATTACAAAAAAACTTGCAATTTAGAATAATAAAATTTAATTAAGTAGTCATTTGAATATCTATAGGCAAATTATCTCATCTACCTAAATATACCTGTTTCACACAAAGATAATAAGCAACTCAGTAAAATGAAACAGTAGAACGCTTCTTTACTTACGAGGAGTTAATTAGAGTGATGTCACCAACCATAAAACTAATTAAGCCAATATTGTGTTCTCGATATGTGTTACAAAGACCTGTTAAGATCTTTAGATACATTTGTAGATAAAGATATATAAGGTATTATGTTTAGTTTGTCAGGTTGAAGCTCAGTTCGTTGTATGATATGAATTATGCAATTCCTGTATGTGGGATTGATTGATCCCAGTATGGTGGAGAGAGGGGCGGGGGACCACATATGGCAGTGACCGGTGCACGCAATGCAACGGCCAGGTGCGCGGGCGCTGGTCATCGACACCATAAAATTAATAACTCGCCGTGCACCGGGCCACATCGCTCGCCATGCCAATCACAGCCGTGAAGGAACGCAACTTCCATGTTCTTATATCTCTGTGTGTATTATCTCCCATCTTATCATATAATTTTCGTTAAAGTTGTCTTCGGAAACAAACTGCGATCTCGTGTATGACGTAATCAGATCTGATTGTGTCGTAAATTATATTCAAATGATGAAAACTGTGGTCGAACGATGGTTACCATTTATCGTCTTTACAATTATCGCTGTAAAATTATTTTTGACAACGCTAATTGGTAGAATAAGAAAAATCCCAATCGTACCTAATTGAATTATACCCTCGAGAATAGTTAAACTTATGTATATTAAATATAAAATGTTACCAGGCGGGTCACGGAGCGCGTGGGGAGGTCCAGGAACCATACCGTGTCGATATGTGCCTTTGGCCCTCTCCATATTTCAGAGTCTAAACGGCCGCGACGGTCAGTCTGCTTGATAAAGAAGGGTTTTATGCGCTCGATTTAGCATGAAATTGGAACACAAAGTGAATAAAGCCACAAGATTGTAAACATTATGAGGATACCTTTTTTGTATTAGGACGGCTCGCCTTTTTACGATTCTGTTTTTTATTGGTCGCTAGTGTCTGCCTCGATCTCCTTTATTGCCTTGTTAAAGTCTAGTTAACGAACTGATGCACGATGCTGGGTGCATCCACAGACAGTACCAATGCAGCTATCTCTTTTAATTGAATATTTATTGGTCACATTCTTCGAAATGCAATTAATGAGGTAATAACTGGTTACTGGTAATAAGTACAGCTACAGCAAACTACCCTCATTAAAATAGAACATAATTAATCTTAAGGTACCTAAATACCAAGTGATGATAGTTTCATTAGTTATATTTAAATATAAATTTATTGTATATTTATGAAGAGAAAGGTTTTTAATTAAACGGCTTGATTTACTATAAATACGTGGAGTCGATTGTTCCCACGCGGACGGGCAAGGAAGCGCAGGACCCGAATGAATGACTCACTAAAGTTTAAAGTTCCATTTCCACAAGTCATAGTGCAATTAATAATAAGCGGCATCCTGTCGAATTATCTCCTGCGCCGTGGCAGGGGTCCGCGGCGGCTTTAATTTACCACAATGGAGGATCATTCCGAGAAGCGTCGGCGGGCAGCGGCGAGAGCTCGCCGATTGTTTCGTCGAAAACAAACAGAAAATAATTATCATAAAAATGAACAGCGACCGCCCGAGACGCACCTGATAGAACCACCTGGCAGCGGAGAACCTTCAATGAATTCGTATTCATATTAGATGTGCCTATGTCAAACTTGATTACACTTTTTATCATTATTACTACATACTATATAATATAAAGGCAAAAAGTATTAATCCAATTAGATTTTAAGTTTCTCAATTATTATTATTAATTTATAAAAATGTCTACAAATTTTCCATAAAATGAGGTGAAAGTAACCCGAAATAAAGTAAGTGCCTACTGGTATGATATGCTAAGTAAGTCCTTGACTCATTCTACAATGTTCAACACAAACAAAACAAGCGGCCGCAACAAATTCTTCACAGAATACTTATTTAATGGTAATGGCGTTCCATTTCAGATTTTTTTTTATTTTCTTGAGATAATAATATGTAACTTAGAGGTGGTCAACAAAAAGTTTGTGTTATCTAAGTTATGCAGAGTAATCTAGCGATGACCGTTTACGTGCCCGCCCCTTGAAGACAAAAGGTTGCTTATCAGCATCATCGCCGCGATTGATCTCCAGCAGTGTCTCCACTTTTCGCCTGCCATCTTGTGATAACTTTGTTAAAAGCCTCACCTTGATAAAATTTTAACACTCGAACGACCTGTGAATACCGGAGATAAGAATGCTTTGACGAATTCCTCTGCAGTCCTACTCAATGGTGAAATAGTCCGTTATGCATATACAATTTCTTATAAAATAGCTCTATATTTGGAGTCATGTATTCTCTTTATAAGTTAATTATTTGTTATATTTATATTAACTTAATAACTAACCAAATAAAGCATTTGAAATTTTATGCATATAGTCTAAATGCAAGCTTTTTAAAATATTTATAATTATCTTCTCTTCTTGCTTATTCAAAATGGATTAATTATATAATAAATATCGTTTTTATTCCAGAAAGCTCTCTGCAAATTGCTTGCGTGATGGTGGTCCACAGGAGACAAAGGGCTTAATAGCTACCTATACCTATAAAACGCTTCTAATGACAATATAAATTTAATGGATTTTATGTCTATATGGTTTAAATTATTAGTAATTATAATTTTAAACATTAACTATGTCATGTAGCATTTATGAAAATAAAATAATATTATCTCACAAAATTTCAGGAATAAGCAAATTTTTATGTTTCATTAAGGTTTAACCATTTAATAAGGTCAATTTAATAAGTTATTTTGTAAATTTGTGCACTGGGCATTTATTAAAACAATCGAGCCTGTACGTCTTCATGTAAATCGGCTCAAAATCGACCTGCCGCATGCCGCTCCACAGGAGGTGATACCCGCTGCTTCTAAAGTATTAGGTAATGATAAAATTCTCTAACTGTACAGAATTCTTTTCCCAACAAGAAAACAATTTATGGAATGAATTAGTGAGAGATCTTAATATTTTATTTCTTCTTATTTTATCTGCGTGTGGCGTAGGTCTCGCTTTAGACCGATTAGACCACTCCGGTGATCATAGATATTATGGATTGTTTATATATTATTATATTTTTGTGAATTTATAATTTAAAAAATAATTAAATTCATTGTTTCATTCTCAAAACTACATATCACCATTATTTAAAAAAGTATTACTTACTAACTTTACAGCTTAAACTGTTGCGTTTATTTTGAATACTAATCTTACCACGCCCATTAAATGTAGCAAAATTAAAATAATAAAAAAGCAATAATAAGCCACTTGAAACATTTAAATTAAATTTACTAAAATACTTAACACCAATACTAGGAGAGATAAACCAAGGGGTAGGTACGTCATTTTCACGCGGCAACGCTTCCTCTAATAATTTCCGATAATTGTTTTTGTAAGAAACAACAAATTTATCAAACACTCGGCGCAATTGCATCACATACATTATTTATTTATATTTATGCAGATACGATCAGGTCACACCGCAAAAATAACTATTGCAAACACATTTAATAAATACTTAAATATGGATTAACTGGAAAGCGTAAATCTTTACATGAGTGTTAATTACAAACTTCATGCTTCAGTTATGCCATCATTCATAAAATTTAGGTTGTGTGCGAACTCAAATTTATATCAATGCGTACTACTTAAATAATCAATTAGAGATTTACGGATAAAATATTAATTTTGATCGAGAATTGATCAGGAACACTCACTGCGCTTCATAATAATAAATAGGTATATATTTTCTTTTAAATATAAATTATTGGTTATATAAAAAATAGCACAGACTAACCTAGTTTGGGGTTAAAGCATTGTATTTTATTAATTATTATTAATTAATACTATTAAAAAAACACATATCGCACATCGCACCAACAAAAATTTGTAGAAATTATTTGCTCTAAGTCATTATCTAAAAGTCAGCGTGTACACAAAACATTGGCAGTATTTATTAACAAAAAATATTTATAAATAACTGAGTTTGTAAATAATAGGTCGTTATTAAATTGTGTAACACAATTTAATGTAGGTACATATAACAAAAAACAGATTTACGCGAGTCTATTTTATTTGTAATAAGTATTGGCGAAGACCCCAGGGCCTTGAGAAATGCAGTCAACATTACCAAGCACCTGTCTTGCCGCTTTGATCTAGTTACGATGTAAATTTATCTTAATTTCGAGACTCATAAATGTGTAAATCGCATACAATGTTTCTTTAAGAAGTTTCGGGAATCGCTTGGTGAGCAATGTTTACTCGTTAATCACAAGCTTTGTTTGCATAAACTTCTATTTCGATGGTGTTACAGTGAAATGTTTTGCTGCGGAAGCTGCACGCTATTGATACTTTTGCATGTATCACAATTATTTCCCGGTAAGCTCTTTTAGTATTGCGCAGTTAAATTATAACTAATGTTGCTATGCGGAAACTAATTCACATCTGCCCAAAAATTTGATTTTGTGCATTAAAACAAATGTTTAGCAATACTTAATTACATATTACAAATTTCTACTTAAGTTTTATGACGGTTTAATTTATGTCATTTTTAAGATTTTAAGAAATTACACATAAATATTGGCTATATATTTTAATTCAGGCGTCTTTAATTTTGTATATTTAAGGTTATTAAAGTCAGATACGTTTTTGTACTATATTTTCCCAATAAAAGATCAGTATACGGATAAAATAAATCTCTAACCGCACAGAATCTCATTTTTAAGCTTTATATTTTGTTTATTATTATAAGTATCTGTAGTATTATTAATATAAAACACAAATTTTCATAGACATTAATAGACCATTATCGATATTTCTTGTCCAACATTAACTGCTTAAAGTATATTGTTTTAACAGTTTATTCAGGCAGTGCGAAACAATATTATCAAGAATCAGTAGCAACGAGTTCTCGGCCATTCGTGTTTAAAATTACAAACATAAGTGTTAATTGCAATTTAACATATATGAAGAGTGAGCCAGATCTTTTGATGTCTTTTAGGCCCCTATTCAGAAATAGCAAGCAGTGATTCACTGAGTAGAGTTAAAAACTCCAAATGCTGTACGAAACAAAATAGACCAATCACACTCTTCAAAATCGTTTACGTGATTTTTGACTAATAATAATCCATTGCAACTGTCTACTGTCACCTAGCTGTCATTACGTTTTGTTACACACATTTTAAACGTTTCAAACGTTACTTATTACATTATAAATAACAGAAAGAACAAATGCTAATGAAAGTTTCAACTTCAGTAGATATTTGATATATAAGTATATGCCACATATTACTATTTTATTTTGATTACTGTCTAACGGTTGCCGTGTTTAGATTTATTAGTAAATATTTTTTACTGCATAAAATGGAATAAAGTGCATTTTACGGACCTTAAACCTTTAACTGTATTGAACATTGGCCAATTCAAAAGGTTTACAGCCACTTCCTCTATGCTGGTTTGAGAATATATATATATAGTCCAACTTGACAGAGCACTACTCCCATTATAACCAACCACTTCAGAACTAATCTCAAACTGACAACTTTTAAAAGCAAATACAATAATACGAATGACACCGTCTGAAGTGAACACCCAGTTTTGAGTAATTTTGCATACCAAACACGAGTACTTAACGGAAATACTGTCCGTATGCGCACTATGTGTGTGCCTGGGTTAAATTAAAGAAGGTTTAGAAGTAAAACAGAGTTTTAATTAAATGTTAATTTATAGTTCATCCGGGACAACAGTAGTCTTTTCAGATACATATAAGCCGTCCAAGAACTTTCTTATGTCCTTATTTTTTACAGTTGTAGACTGCTGGATGAGTGCAGCTGACCTGGAGACGTCTTCTATTGAGTTTCCTTCAATGATGAGCTCATCCTTTTGTTTAGGCGAGTTGACAACTGTAACACCAGCAGCCATCCGAACTCTTCTGATAAATTTCTCACCTAAGAAATTTCTGATCTCAATAAGTGAGTTGCCTTCAGTAGTAACGCAGTTGATGGGGAAGTGGGCATACACAGCACGCATCTTGTATTGGAAACCTTTTGTGACTCCTGAAATTGTAAATATATGATTTATAAAGATGTTCTATTCCAAAAATTAGATTTGATGAAGCTGAAAACTTATAAAAATAGATCCCAATTTTAAGCTAAAGTGCAGTCCATGAACAGAGACAACTATAACTTCCCTAGACTGCTCTGAGACAAGAGATTCAAGAGACAAATGTCCATTGTCCAGGCACACCCCTTATTTTAAATACACATATATTAAGATTTACTTTAACTTTAAGATGTTTTCTAGCACAAAAATTAAGATTTGATGTAACCAAAAAGAAATTTTTATTTGTGTTGATCTGCCGTTGCTGTGAACCCATGACGTTCATACATATTTAGCAGTATGTCAGCAGCACAACTTTATTTATTAAACCACATTAGATTAGTAACAGAGTAAATCACGGCCGTCGTACTTAATATAGAGCTAACTCTAACCTAACCTTTTCGTTATTTGTACAGTCTTGGGGTCCTCAACTAAAGCCAAGCCGAATTTTAACTATTATATGTCTCAATTTGTTAAATTTTAGTTGTAAACTCAACTAACTTTATGTAAATAAACAATAATTATGAATCTTAGGGTCAAATAAAAACACCTAGTCTAAATTGTCAACCCAGGGCATATATTACTGCTGATATTTATTGGTATATTGAATTGTAATAAATCATTGTAGTCGAAAAACAAGTGGATGTGAAAAATTATGACTTACCCTTGATCATGTTTTCTACATGAGAACACACAGTTCTTACTGCTGCTAGTTCCTTCTTAGAACCAAACCATTTTTCCACCATTAAGGTTCTGGGGTTCACCATACTAATATCTACTGCAAGATGTTTAAAATTTCTTTTCAACACTCCCCTAGGGCCTTTCACGGTTATCAACCTCGACTTCACATTAACCGTGAGCCCCTCGGGGATCTTTACTTTTTGATTCGCAACAATTTGCTTCATTGTTGGGCCTAAAACACAAAACAAAGTTAGATGTTTAATTTCTAACCTCAATTCTTTGACAACATGTAACATTTAAGATTAAACCAAGTATACGGAAAATACAAATAAAAACATTTAGAACTAATTATTAAACAACAAATATACATTTTATTTTTTAAGTAATAAGTAGTTCAGACGCGATATTTTTGGATTAAAATCATAAAATATTACACTTCACTCACTTTCTTCTAACACAGAGAGCCGAAAAAGAACGTCGGTGTTACTACATTAATAAACCTAGCTATCTAGCTAGACTACAATTTTAAAAAAGGAGTTTTTATTAGCTTTTATCGTTTATCATAATAAAAAAACATAGGGTGCCCATTAATGTAGTATAAGTTACATTAGAAGAAATTCTTAAAAATCTATCTTAAAAAATAAAATAAATAAAACAATGTATTTTGTCTGGTTTCGAGGAATTCAACGCTTATGTGAACTTTTCTAAATATATAATGGTAGTAGATTATTATTACTAAGTGTTTTTAATCAAGAATCGCTTTTGAAAAATTAAAATATTACTAACGTTTAGGCTGCATAGGAAAACCCTTTGTCTTAAATAAATTTATAATAGCAAAGACTAAAACATAAATTATAAATAACAAAGTCAAAGTGTCGTGGGTATCGTGGGGTGCCCTATTTTGCATTATAATATAATACAATTTTACAATAATATTGCCATTGTGTAATTAGGCAATTGCATAATTATGTTTTCAAAATTATTATTATTCACTGAAAGAAGGATATGTCAACAATTACATAGAGGTTATTATAAGATTATATATCATTATAAAATAAAGGAATAATTAATATAATTTATCTCATTTCCAGGGATAAGTGCAAGCCCATCTTGGGATATAGTTACAAGTGTTTGTATAGAGAGATTGCCAGTAGTAACTCCACCATTAAATGAAATGCAAAAGAAATATATGAACTTAATAAAAGAGTTAGAAGTTGAGAATAGTTTAAAATCCGACCATGAACTTCGTCACGAAAATGATAAGTTAGTAAGAATTATCATTAGCTGATTACCACAATTACGCTAGACATGTACCGGCGCGTCTTACCAGCAGATATTACCATCTAACTTTTATTCCTCTTTAAACCATTAAAACTCATGTACATGCAATTAAATTACCCTTTATTTGTGATGATAATCCTTCAGTTAGTCGATATAGTTATTATATTTTAGATTGCAAGTGGAATTATTGAAGAATGAATCAGTAGATGCAGACACAGTCAGTAAAGTTACAGCACAGGACTTTGAAGATGCAAATACTGAAGAATTAGCAAACTTTAAATTTGCTGATATTGTAACAGGTTACAAATATTTTACAAATTTAATAAGGAGTGTTTTCTATGTAGTGGACTTCATTTTTCTTCACAATAGATATAAGAATCTTGTACACACAAATGTGGATGTCAGTCAGTAATTGACGCTGGCTACGTGAATTGATCCTTTATTAGAATAAGTTACCTAAATTCGTTTTATATTACAGATGCAGATAAAAAAGGCGATAAGACATCATTAGAAAGATGTTTGCAAAAACATTTAGTTCTTGTATCAGATGTTAAAGTAGGTGAAAATATAAAAACTATATTACCACAAACAAATTGGAAAGAAGGTGAAACTTTAAGACAGGTAATGGATACAAGACAGTGTTACACTTTTCATTCAATTTCTTGCTTTGTCAAATTAGACAAAATCTTGGGTTACATGTTATATCTAGCAGGCTACCTACCAAAACAACTTCTAGATTAAACCATGTATATTGGTGCCAAAATAAAATGTTCAATATATAGCGAAAATGATTTAATTCATTTAAATTAAAAGTTGCTACAGAAGCTTTGCAATTGTCAAGATTGAAATTGTAATTTGGTTAAAATAGGAGTTTTATTAAATTTTTAGACTGCAGAAAGAATAGTAAAAGATGAATTTGGATCTGAACTTAAAGTTCAATTTCTTGGCAACGCGCCTTGTGGGTTTTATAAATATAAATATCCTAAAGAAATGGATGGAAAAGTTGGAGCCAAGGTAAATTTACATACAATTTTTTTCCATAACAATAAAAGCACTATGATATGAATCATTAATAATATTATTTTTTTAAGGTATTCTTTTATTATGCAAATTATAAAGGTGGAGAAATCAAATCAAAGTCTAATATTCAATGGTTAACACGTGCAGAACTGGACCAGTCATTACCAGCACGATATAATAAATCTGTTAGTGAATTTCTAATTGAAGAAACTTATTAGTTGTGTACTAAATAAATCCTATTAGAATATATTAATCTGTAAACTGTATTTTTCTTTTACAAACATTATGAATTTTGTAGTAAGTAAAACAGGCCTAGAAAGTTCTCAGCGTTTGACGTACATATTTCACGTGTCCAAGAAAAGTTATGTGAAATAAAAAGTCATTTCAACGTAAATAATTTTATTCAAACTATTCTATTGAACATCACTAACTCATAAACATTTCATCTGCAAATATGGATTGTCGAAATATAATTAATTCTGTATAATACAATGATGATAAAAACATTCAAAATAATTCATTCATTAGATTAACTACTTATTACATTAAAATAAATATAATTGTTAATAAAATATCAATTTCGCAACTTAAAACTAAGAAATAAATTACAAATTATTAGTGTATTTACAAAAATTAAAACACTTGGTCTTACAAAAATCAAAGTAGAGTCAGTTTTTTAACAATGAATCTGATAAGATAAAAATTTTGCAATTTAATTTAAAAAATCATAAAAGTCACTGAATAATGAATCTTTGGTAATATGTTGTATGCTTACTGACCTACTTTGATTCCTTTTGCAGACATTAAAATTAATAATATTCATCCATAATTGTCATGCACATTGTAGCAAGAAATATTCTTGTGACTAAATAAAAATAATTATTAAGTACAAACATAGCACAGTTAACATAAACATTTACTAAAAGTAATATTCATTATTATTAATAAAAACATGTTAAAACAATAGTAGTAATAATAATAAAATAACATACAATATTATTGCATTTTTAAGCACTTTGCCTAACGTCGTCGCCATATTTGCAGATGGTCACACCATGATTCAGTAAGAAAATAAAATTCTCAATAAATTAATGTCAAAAGCTAAAAATCGGTGCAACTATACGCCGCCGATAACATAATGGCTTACTATAATATAATAATGATTAACAAACAACTCGATCGATTTCGGTGAGGAGCAAACAATGAGATTCAAATAGCTAGTTTGCCTCTTGAGCAAATACAGCGGATGTGTCACGGGGGCAGATACACTATCGTAACATATTCACACCACCACTAATGATAATACATTTTTGTAACCAGAAACGCGACCCCTGCGAGTCAAAATAAGGCAAAATTATCACCGTTGTTCAATAGATACATCACAAATGTACGTATCACATAAACAAGATACTCCCGAAGAAACATAAGTAACATTTGTGACAGTGCCTGTACTATAAATAGCGAAAATTTCAATTCAATCGTAAAAAAATAACATGATTATTAATATTAAATTTATAAAATTTGAATACACTATGTTAAATAGAAGCACAACTAGTGGGCATTTGTCATATCTAAAAAGGCAAATTTTAAAACGAGGGATTCACCTACGCATTAAATATTTATCAATTAATAACAACATTATTTTGCACACAAACGCGAGTGCTACAATCTAATATTAATTGCAAACATTATTAATTGTTTCAAGGATTTTGGTCAACAATTCTTATGCTCGAGTGAAAACTTACATTACAGATAAACACTTAGGGTAAAGGTGTATAATAACATTGGACAGTGTCTAAATGAAGCTGGTGATATCGGGATCTATCAAAAACCACTAACTACAAAATAATACGGGTTTATTTACGTGCATAACTGTGTTTGGTAGTGACAAACATTTTTTTCATAACTGCTTATTAAAACACAAATATTTAATCAATGTTCATAGGTAGTAAAAAAACTATTAGAGATTATTCCAAGTCACTTGTATGAATCTTGTTTGAATAAGTTCACATACAATATCACAACTACCAAAGGCAGCTATCCGCGTGAATGAACCCAGTAAGACACGTCGCCGTAATACCATTCGACTAATATCACTATATCACACAGAGCTTAGCTAATTACGCATTTTGTACTTTTAAATATATTTGGAACTGCGTAATCCATTGAATGTAGGACAGTATTGTTTTTAAATTGAGCTAACTATCGTATTAAAAATAAATACTTTTCATATAATTTACCTTGACTAAAGAAGACACAATTTTAAATATAGCCACAACTTGATAGATGTTGTTTTTGTAAAAATATATAAATAGTATTTAAACTAACTAAAAATCACTCTATACGGGCTACTAACACATTTATTTTGATCATTTCAATCACACATTTTCATAGCTACGAGCTTTTGTAACGTCAAATTTTAATAAACAAATGCGTTAGTATCCCACATAAAGGTTTATTTAAAAGGCGAATGTATTTAAAAATATAAATTGAAATACTAATTATAGGACTTTGAAACAACAATTTAAAATTATGTCAATATAACGTTGATCATTCATAAGCTTTAATAAAAAAGTGACTTATGTCTGATGTCTATTAAGCGCCCTCTGCCAGCTTGACAACATTATTGATGCATCTATCAAATTGATTATTTTAAAAATAGTCACTTTAATATTCAGGCTTGAAATAGAATGCTTTGAAGCTCTGGTGTTTATGGCACTGATTAACGGCGAGTGTTATTTAGAGCGGTTCACGTCTCGGCACCCAGACGTTTGGGCCACTCTCGGCTGATATAACTGTCTTCACTTTAGAGTAGATCTCTTCGGGCGTGTCTCCCGTCACTACAGCTGTAATTTAAAGATAATATAAGTAATCAAGTATATATATTTTTTAAATACACCAACCTGATCTTAAACACAATTACTTAAGTGGTAATTAATTTATAACAAACATGCTACATTTACATACAAGTCATTTCTTGAATCAACAATTACAGACTAAAGCCGTATTATTACGGAAGAAATGAATTACTAGCCTTAAGTTCTAATTACACTTTTAAAAATATTAATATTTTTGGAGGAGCTCTAAGATTCCAATTTTACTTACACCATTATGAAGGTATTACAAAAATATATACGTCAATAAATATCTATGTAAAATTACCTGTGAAGTATTCCGCAAATTCTTGTTCCATCTTAAGAGCGCGTTCGTACGTCTTCTTTGCTTGGTCTTCAGTCATCCTTTTATTCATTTCCCTAAAAGTAAATGAAAATTAGAATTACATAAGCATGAAAATAAGTCAAATTAATGACAAATTATAAAATTGTTTGAAGATGTCCTATTGAATAATTTAAATTATTGAATTAATTTATTTCTTTCAATTTACTAAACTGGAATTAAGGGCATCATTATCTATGACATCCACTCGTTCAATCGTCAATCCACTTGTTCTATACTCACATAATAGATTCTACACTCTTTGGTTTTATAAATATGGCGATGGGATAAAGTTGCGCGACCTGAAGTCTCTTGATGGCATTGCCGCTTACATCTAAAATGCAGTGTTTACCCTGAAACAAATAAATATTCATTTGTTAAAATGCTTAACTATTTAATAGATCAATGTTCATAGTTTGCACCCTGACTGTGAACCATAAACGGAGACAACTAACATATTAGGTTTAAAAGAGCTACAACTAGTAGCGGACTTCGCCAAAGTGATCTATCTGATAGGACGACAGCTTAAGTTGACAAAGCAGCCTCCTCCCATTACATAAATTCCGAATTATTACACTATAAAGTGATAGTACTGCTACGAGACAAAAGACTGATAACAAACATCAGCTTAAGGTTTACCTTTTCAGCAACTTCTCTAACGGATGCGACTGATGTCCCATAGAGATTATCGTTATATTGTCCTGCCTCGATGAACAAGTGATTCTGTATATCACGCTCCATCTGCTCACGGCTTGCCACGAAATGATAGTCTCGTCCATCAACTTCGTAATCGCGGCGTGGTCGAGTTGTGTCTGCAGTCAATTGAAATTATTATTAACAACACTAACTTTTTGTCCAAAACACTCCAGCATTTGCATATTAGTCTGGCAAATTATGAAAATAAAATCTATTAATTGACTATTTTTATAGTATTGTTTTGTTATTCATAAACATTATTTAAATAATTTAAGTACTTTGGTGGCTTCACAGCCTATATGCATATGTGTCAACTATTTATTTCTTATAATTCCATACTCACGCGGTACACAACTGCCGAATTTGTCAGGGAATTCCGAAATGAGGTCGTCATTGATTCTGTCTTTCAACGGTCCCAATATTATGACGGGCCGTGTGTACGTGATCGTCAACTGTTGTACCGTCTCATAAGACAGCACATTTTCATCTTGACCTGTAAAATAAATTAATAATAAATTCCTTAACAAAAGAGTGTATTTTTTGAAATAATTAAAGTGGATAGTGGATCTAGTATTTTTTCTTCTATACATGTAAATTCTGTTTTTTCCCTAGAAAAATGCTATCTATCATTTTACAAATGTGCACCACCTATTGGCAATACAAAAACAACTTTATTGTTACCGAAAAGTGCATATCTCAGGAAAAAAAACAGAATTTATTAAGGTGCCATAGGTACTGGTTTTAAAACTGCTATTTCATTATTAAAATATATTTTATAAACACAACTAGACATTATTTGAAGTACCTCTTAAAATATATTTATAAATGAAATAGAGATCTTAAACTATACACAATTGGAAATTTAAATTTCAATAGCGAGGCTTTCTTCTAGTGGAAAAAATGTGTCTAAAGGATTTTACACCTTAATATTATCATCCTAATGACGAAATTGACAAACAAAACACTTGAACACAAATATACAGTGTCAATATATTCTTGAAAAAAAAAAGAGAAACTACGAATGTGCTAAGTAATTAAGTAACAATTACAATTCTTGAAACCAATATCACTTACAGTAATTAATCACTGGAGCCAATAAAAATAATAATGTTAATTACATATTTCCTTAATTAAAATGTACTCTAAAAACTAATGCTCGTCGTAATGAGCATGCATTTTATACACAGTACCAAAATAACACGAATAATTACAATCTAACACAATATAAAAATAATAATAATATACAAAGTTTATAGCAAATAATAGTTTTTGTGCAAACCCTCTACCCCCCACTTTACAGGCAATAATCCAAGAAGCGTAAATAACAACTATGATATAACGTAAATTTTAAACATTCATGCTGGTAACAAAATTTCAAATTCTAATACAATTTCACAAAACCAGAAGTATATAAATCTGCTAACAACTATGACTTGCCAAATTGCTTTAGTACCTTTTTAGTAAACATAAATACTTCTAGCTTTATCGACAATACCGCAACATTAATGCTAAAAGCTTTCTAATTATCGCGAACGCACATAGTATGTTCTGCGTTCGCGATTGTAAAGCGTTCGTGTACTAAATAAAACCAGCACTGAGATGAGAGCAAGCTGTATGAGATCGTGAGTGAGTATGTGCATGCGGCGTGATTCAGTGCTTCCAGTGGCCGCGTCTCCCCGCCCGCTAACAGTAGCCGCCGGTAGTATTCAGTGGTCGCTCTTGTAAGTGAATTTTGAAACATGACCAAAACAAATCCGTGAACTAAATGACATATCTTCGAGGGCGAAGATGCAAGTCGACATAAATAATGAACAAATAAATAAATTGAAACATTGGAGTGTTATTTGAATGGAAACTACGTTTATCTAATTGATGATTCATAACCAGAATGCGGGAGATAAGGACACTCGCAAGCTACGCCTCACTCCCAACACTTACTCTCGTCTTCAAGATAAATGAGCGTTATCTCCTCCATCATGGGAAGTTCCACTCGGTACAAGATTTCTCCTACATGTAGAAAAATTTATCGTTACATAAATTTGAATAAGCTCGTCGACACAATGTACCGTTTGTCGTGACTCGAATATCTAATTGATGATCGTGGATGATTCTCTTTGTCATTAGCAGCGAACTACAATTGATGTATAAATGTGTCTCATCAAACATAATCAGCAAAACATAAAACACGCGACACTGATCGTATGAGAGTTGACACCCTGTCGGAGGCAACTAGAAGCACTGGACGTTTACCAGGTGCTCACAAACACTACTCAGTGGACACGCCACTGTATCAACTATGACCCCCTCATAGCAATTCAATACCACCATGCTACCCTAACTTGTCTCCTTACTTAAGACTATATACTAACTCCAAATAATAATCAGGAGACAAGTTGTTAAAACAGTATCCAATAAATTAGTTACAACATTATTATAAAATAAATAAATCGTTTTCACATATAAATGCACGTTATTTACATTATTCGCAGGAAGATGCGTTCAATATATATTGCGTAGTATGTATTGCAAAATTGCAAAATATAAAGTATGTTAATAAGCACAACGTGAGACAAAAATATTGAAAGCAAGCATGTATGTATGTATGGACGTATGTATATTTGCAAAATAGAATCGAGTGACAATTCTCCATGCGAATATTGCAACTCAAAACGGCACAATATTATGTAATATTAACTACGACACGTACAGCATAATTATTCTCCTAAGACACAACTAATTATAAATAACCTGTTTACGTCGTCGTATTCCAGAGTTGAAAATGGCAGGTGTGCTAAAACATCTGGTTAAATAACATAATAGCAGAAGCTTTTTGTTATAAACGAAACCTAAATACTTTTACTTGGGTATCACGTGATTATCTGTTCACACTACACATAACTAAATAGCAATTGTGATAATTAACATACAACAATATGAACACACTTACCGTCCACATTCGCGTCCTCCTGTGTGTAGCATATCATGAAAGCTGCAAATGTAAAAAACATATTAAATATTACATAATTATAACAACCTTCTTTTAAAAATTCATTATCAATGATTTTATAATTAATATTTCTACAATAGATAGGCACTTGTTACAAGTTACATTAATACAAGTCAAAGTAAAAGATTTGAACATGGATATCGTTATGACAACCATGACTCCAGACCACAGAGTTTTGTGAACAGTTTCCTTTTTAGCTAAATAAATGACACAAGGTTAATAATAATAAAAACTTACGTTCTTGATCGGAACCATCTTCAGACTTGCCATCCTCTCGACTCTTCATGAATGGGAATTTTCTACTGAACGATAGTGTTTTCTTTTTCCTTTCTAATGTGGATTGACTCTGTAAAAATATTAATCACATATCATTAAGCACACCAACTTACAGATTTACATTTATGTGGGTTACACTTGCTTCCCTTTGCATCACAGATGGTGCGTACAGTGTTTTGGGCTACATATTGTAGGTGATTATTAACACAAGTTAGATACTTAGAATATATGAAAGTAACTTTTTAAAAATCATAGACCTGCCTATTGCACGCATTTGAAAATGTATGTAATAAAACTTACACTGGCAGTTGTTCCTTGTCCTTGGAACTTGACCTGCCTATCCCGAGCCCGTTGTTTTCGCTCCCATCGGCGCTTTGAAGGTATGATCCCAATCGCATCGTTGTCCGTCGTGTCCAATCTCCTTGCAAAAATATACAATACATATTGAATTCTGTTCGTTATTTTCTTACTGTAGATTACGATGCTATCGCAGTTTATGTTTTAGTTGGTGAAAATAAACTTGATTAAATTAAAGTAATAGTTTTGAAGTAGTGATAAATACCCATTTAAAGTGTAATTTGGTATTAATAAGTGGACAGGATCACAACTGACCTGGCTTGCCACCACTCGTCGTCTGATGCATTTGTCACGTGCAATATATCGCCATATCTGAAAGGCAGTCCTCGTGATGGCAACCCGTCGTCTCGTACCGGATCGTAGTCAAATAGAGCCCTGAAGTTAATAAAAGTTTTACTCAGTAAACCAATGTTACTATTGTTTGAAGACCTTATCTAAAGTGAGATTAGTCCACTTATCATGTTATACTCTTTATATAAAGCGTAACTACCAACCTAACATAGAGAGATCTCTTCTGTGATGTCCTTAAAAGCGTATGATGTTGTTTGAGTTCATTAATGCGCGCTTCAAATTTATTGTACTCCTGCGGCCTGTACACTACCGTCAATTTCACATTTTGTCCTGTGCCCTGTAACAGAATAACTAATCAAACACACACAATATTTGACTAATACACACACTATCAAGCTAATCCTGAAATACTATTTTTACACTTGAAAGTTGACTACTTTAAAACTGCACACGGGATTAATAACCTAGTGATGGCCTGTCTGACACGTTAGCAAGATTGTCAGCCTACTACAGTCATGTATACTATGTCCTTGATCGGTTGATGCACAGCATCAGTTTTTATTCTTATCTAATCATATTGTCAATATTAAACGCGTGCCATTGACTTTTAGTACATAATAAATATTATCTATGACTAATATTTATTACTCATCATAATATTAGTTATTGACAAAAGAATTTTAGGTAATCAAAGCGTGCGTTAATGTATTTTTTTTAGATTTTTTATCATAAGCGCATTTGCTTATGAATAAGGCTGCTGAAACTCAAAACATGTGTTTTTATTAATATTGCATGAACTAACGCACGAAATCTAAGAAAGGATATAGTCGCTAATTATTACTTTTAGGTGTAAATTTTTTATTACGTTTATGTAAGACATCTGTATTATGTGCGTGTAATTATTTTATATGAAAATGAATATTTACTAGAACATACCTTAAGCGCTTTAGCAGCTTGATCATGAGTAGCGTGAGTGATATCAACATCATTAACCGCAAGCAATCTGTCTCCTCGCCGTATAGCACCGGACCTCTCTGCCGGCCCTCCCGCCAGCAAGTATGACACATATATCCCATGGCCATCCTCTCCTCCCACGATGTTAAACCCAAGCCCTTGACCACCCTTCTCTAACTCTACAACCCTTGTCTCTTCATTACTATCTGTGACGTCATCACGGTTCACTGTGTTAGTTGTGCTAGATGCTGAAACGTAATTTATTGCTAATGCAATAATCAGAATTGTTACAAGCTTAGTTACCTAAAAGGTTGAAGGTTTAGAATTATTTGTACTGAGTTTTGTACATTTGGCACTAAACCTCCTAAATATAAAATATTCTTACGTGTATGTGCCCTTGAAGTGGGAGCTGGTGAAGGGGCCCTAGACCTAGGGCCAGGGATTAAAACCAAAACCACACGTTCCCCTGAAGCTTTTAAAGCACTAACAGCATCTTCATGAGTCACATTGTCTAAATTAACATCGCCACGCTGCAAATAAAGTGAATGTAGAATACTTATAATTTATTAAAACATGCACCTAAATTATTAACATGTTAAATATACTTACAGAAGTATTCTTAACCATAAGCAATTTGTCACCAACTCGCAATCTGCCGTCCCTATGCGCAGCGCCGCCAGACATAATTTTTGTAACGTAAATTCCATTATCACCTGGTATATGTTGATTGCCTACACCACCCGCTGTAATTCAAATTGTTATTTCCTATACAAAAATCCTATACAGACAAATCTCAAAATCATATTATGTTGACACCAGACCACAGGCTGAATTCATTCAAATTGCTCTGGTCATAGAGATCCAATTACCTATACTAAATCCGAGCCCAGAACCTCCCTTCACCAGCTCAATTTCAACAGCATCTTCTTTACTACTCAGTAATTGATTAGTATTGCTTTCAACAGGTGCGCTGTTTGGAACCAAACGTCGTCTTATTTTCTAAAACATTAAAGAAAAAACTTATTTATATAAAATCTGGTGACTATAGTGTATTTAAGTGTCTACTGATGTAATCATTATTTTCATGTGTCCTGTACCTAATGTGGATAATAATTTTAAAATGATGATGTATCTGTGAGTAGTAAGATTCAGTTATTTGTTTACTTTTTAATATTAGATTAATTATAGGAAAAAATCAGAGATTTGTTTGAGAAAATTATTACACCATAAATACAAATTAAATGTTAAATATACTCACCAGTCTTACTGTATTGCCAGCTTTCTTTAAAGCATCAACTGCATCAGCATGGATCACATTTACAACATCAGTATCATTAACCTAAAATAGAATGAAGAAATTCAATTTTTATTCAGTCTTGGGACTCCTATTATTAAGTTTTAAAATCAATTATTTCATGAGTGAAGGGTAAACTTATGTAAGAGAAGTCACTGCTAACATAAATAGTTTATTTTAAATAGGTCAACAATTACCTGTAATATAGCATCATTGATTTGCAGCTGACTTGCTGCTGCTGCACCTCCGGGAATAAGTTTTGTAACATAAATATGGGTGTCATCACCAATATGAGGATTGTCTGAGCCTCCAGCGATGCTGAAGCCAAGTCCTGCACCTCCAGAACGAGATAGCACTATCGTAAGATAAGTATACCCTGGCTCTTCACTGCCGGCCTGGTCTGCTCCTTCAATGCCGTTCACCTGTAAATTTGGAAATGGATTATTTTCAATTATAATATAATTCAATTATAATCAATTTAATTCAATAAGCTCAAGGTATTTACCTGCTTCATTTCAGGGGAAGCAGCAATATGAACCTGTTGACATTAATAATTAAATATAATATCCTTCATGATTAATTTAAATCAATTTTAAAAAACTTTTGTTTTATTTTTTTCTGTTAATATTTTAAATATATTCACAATATTCTAAATATGGAATACTTCAAATTAAATTGTAAGAAGCTCATTCAATTTATTTCAACCACAACTTTACAGTTAAACCTTGGCCATTGAATATGCAACTAACATACAAGCCATGGTCACACAATTATCTATATCAAGTACATTGTAATAATAAGTAATTTAGAGGCAACATATCCAATATAAAAATAGTTACATTATTATAAGTGAAGTTGTTTTTATAGGATTACAATAAAGTGGGATTTGCAATACAAAGTTCTCTAAGAAATTGCAAAAAGAACATTTTCAATATTATAATTTAAAATATTATTAATCTATGACATTAAACACTAAGTTATTAAAATGTGTGATTAATATAAAGTGCAAGAATAAATTGTTACTTATTTGTATTTTAAACACAATTTGTGCCAGTTACATGCAAGGATTTTAAAAATAGAGATAATACCAACATGCACACAAACAAGACTATGTTTTAATGTATAGTAAAAATTGTAGTAAACTGACACTATCTGGCTCTTATCTAAAATTGTTTTTAATGTACTTTTAAATACTTAAACCTGAAACGCAAAAGTTACAGCATAACATGACTAAATAATATCTTTTTTAAATAACCTTTTAGTATCGACCTTTGACTTAAAGAAGAATGCATCTTCTCAACTCACCGTGTCAAGATTAAATAAAGAAGAGACTTTCCGGAGAAATCCATTATGTGTTTTCTTCTTCCTTCTTTCAGTCATTTTGAGAAGAAAGATTTACTTTGTTCACACTATATGTACACTACATGCATTGTTAGTTACACACTTGTTTCTTCCATTTAACTTCACAGTGGGGGCATGCATCACTTTCTACCTAGAACCCATTTCTAACATTCACCAATAAGAATTATTTAACAATTGATGGAATTAAGCTGTTAGCTTGATCCTGTAATATCGTTATCTGTAGCACGGATATCGCATAGGTACCAAACCGGGTCTGATAATGTTTAGTGGAAGGTAATAGGTATGTTATCTTGATGTTCAGCTCAATGAAGGAATGCTATGAATGACAAAAGCGTTGTTCTTTAATTGATGTTCATTGCACTATTATTAGAGTGCATTATATATTCTTCTCGACAATATAATAGTAAATGGGTCGTAGAGAGCCATTAATAAATGTTACAAGCGAAATGAGTGTGAGAATGTGTATTAGTCTCACCGAGATTCAGATACGGTCCCAAGTGTAAGAAATTACCAAACGTTTAAAAATAGATTAGTGTTTATTAAATGGCCTTACTTGCGACGAAAACGAAACAACCGCAGAATAAATGTCAAAATTTTGTGTGCAATATCATTTCACTGATAATCGTTCAGCGAGCAGTTTGCTCTCAGATGAAGTACTGTTCATACGTCATGAGTGAGCCGTAAAATTCAGCAGTACGAATACACTGAACGGTGGAACGTTTGAGTACATATCGCCGAAAACTTGTATTAAATTTTAGGTTATAAATAGTACTACGGACGCGAAGAAACAACTATCCGCCATTACCGACGACTTGTAGCGTACACACACGACAGAAGTTCACGGCACGTCATCAAAAAAAAACATAGCCACTCTTGCGCACATAACGTTTGTCGACATTGATATAATCGTTCTCAGATAGATGGCGTTGACATTTATTTAACTTTTATAATGGCTTAAACTTTTTAAAAATATTATACAATATACAAATAATAATGTAACTTTTTTTATATAGTATAAAGAATATCTAAGAAATATATTCGAATGAGTTTACTTACCACCTCTATAGTTCTACCTACCTTGTATTGTGGAACTTCGGGATGGTCATCAATGGTCGGCGGCGATGTGAGTTCGTTTTCGATCTAGAGTAATTAAAAATATTAGCCAACGAATGATAGAAATAATAATTTTAAAAAAAGAGAACCACCTGACCTTCGCAGAGTCCGGGGTATCATTGCGCCTATCTGGTTTGGTGCTGATTTTGTCTGCAAGAAACGCATTTGATACGTTTCTGTACTCTCCATCCTCTGTAATCTGTAAAGAAAATTCCTCTTATAGACACAAAAAGTAAACACTGCTGAGTTACCTAGGTAGTTAACAATAGACCGAATACTAAATTCGTTTCGATTTTTGAAGTGAAACTTCTTTAGAATCGTTGTGATTTCAAACCGGATGTGACGCGGATGTAACGGAAATGCGACAGGTTCTGACGTTTCGCGCGCGAATTTCAAAATTTGTTTTTGCGATATCTCGACAACCGATGACGTCAGCGCGACCGCGTAAAGGGTTATTCTGATCGAAATTTGGAGGCCTATTCGATTTTTTTATGATTTTGGATGGCGAGAGGGGGTGTGGAGGGGAGGGGGGGGGGGGGGAATCGGCGGCGGCTCGCGCCGACCTTCGGTCGACGCTCGATTTATGGCTATATGTCTTACGTAGATCGCGATTTTTGGTGGATGAAGGAGGTGGGGGGGGGGGGGGGGGGTGGTTGCGGCTCGCGTCGACCTTCGGTCGACGCTCGCCTTTATGACTATATCCCTTAAGTGGATCGCGATTTTTGATACAAGGGGGGGGGGGGGGGGGGGGCGTGGTCCGCCGCTCGCCTTATTGGCTGTATCTCCGAAAGTAAACGTCCGATATAGTTCGTGTAAACGACAATCTTGGTCAGAATCATAAGCTCTTTCAAGATCTGAAAAAATTTTTCAGGATTTTTTTCAGGAACCGAAATTTTTTTTTTCCGTATTCTTGAGCTCTTGAGAACTTGAGCAATAAATTATGTAACATATGTTAAATAAAATATCTTTTAAAATTAATCAAAATACTTTCATTTTTAAACGAATAAACTTTGTAATTATCCTACCCTTGGTATATATATTCATCTCATTCTTTTCTCGATTTACTGAAGTTTCACTTCTATCGTGTATGAATCGCACACACACCTTTTTTTAAACTTAAACAATCAATCAATGACTCGTTTATTTCCTGCAGTGTGCCAGATAGGCGAATCTCTGTTTATCTCTCTTTGTTTTTTTGTTACATCCAATTATCAAACTCGAACAAAGCATGAATCTTTTAGTAAATAAAGAATTTGTACTAAACTAAAATAAGCGAATCGATCTTAGTACTCACTTCTCTGCGACCTCCCCCCGAATCCGTCTCCCATTTGTTGGCAATTCGTATAGTTTCAGCAGTTTTCTGTTGAATCGATTTCGTGTCATCGAGAAGGGTTAATTCGTAAAATTCTTGGATATCTGTAAATAATCAAAAATATATTTTAAAATTATTGTATATAATAATGTTTTTTATGGAAAGTCCTATGTTATTTGCTAAAGGATGGATGGAAATAGGAAATACTAAAGACGTATTATATGTAAGAGTATGTAAATGGGATAAGATTACAAAAGCTACTAAAAGTTTAATGCAGGGTTTAGGTATTAATATTCATGATGATGAATTTTGATCACCTTGTAGTATGGTCTCCAGGCTGTTGGTCATCATTACAGAAATCTCCGCACTCCTTAACAAAGATCACGTTATATGATTAATGAAGTTATTATCATGGGTTAGGTAACTATTTATTAATTACACGAATATTTTATTCAGAAAATTAATTTTATGTTAGTATTTTCGTAATCCAAATACAATTAAAAATAAACATCTACCGGTGTGATTACAGCATTAACAGTCGAGTACGATAAATAACTATAAAGAGGATGGAAGCTATGAAACAATTTATTAATTTAAATCTGAACATGCAAGCATGGTACACGGTCCAAATAGTTCAAAATAAACTATGTATATTATTTATACAACATTGAGAAAATAATTTAAGATTCAAATTAATATGTAAGGGAACCCTAAAAAATAATTTAAAATATTTAGATTTTAAGCTTATTTAACTCAATATTGCTCGTGAATAGTTTCATATCAGTTTAGAAAACTCTCTTACGAGCAAAATTTAATTACTTTATAGTATGCTGTAGCGTGTTTTAGGGTAGATTGATACTTTGATATAGAGTTCAATTACCTCAGAAAATACAATCGTAACCTACTTCCATAATATTTGGAGATCAATCTTTATTCTTACAAATAAAACTATGCCGTATTTAACTTATAGGTTTCTATTTAGTTATTATATTAATTTTGATGTTTTGTCGGAAATTATTGAGAAAGAAAATAATGAAAAATAAGAAAGTGAAGCTGAAGCCTTTTATTTAATATATTAAAAATATATGCACCTTTTCTTCTATAACGCGGTTTTGTTATAACGTGAAAATAAGGAATAAATTATCAAATAAATTAAGAGTTGACATTTGCTTTTCTGAGTGTTTATAATTTCTAAATAATCTTCTGATCAAAATTCTGGCCATTTTAATTAAAACGTAACATGTAAGAGTGCTGTTGACAACCAACCTTCTTCCTAAAATGTTTGAGGAATTAGGTACTAAGGATTGTTGGTGAAAACGATCATTTATGAACATGATTCAACATAATATTAAGCTGTCGTGTCTTCTAAAAGGGGTATGTTTTGTACGACAACTGTTGTAGAAGCTAACCTAGTTATTTGTGAAGATATTACGTTTGATCTAGTTTCGAACTTTGAAATAGTTGGAATCGCGTCGCTTGATCTACAAATACATCTTTATCTGTTTATAACTGTCACAAAAGGGAATAATTTAACCGGAAACAGCAAGACATGTTGCCGATCTTAAGGATTATTAAACATGATCAATTACGTTTGTTTTTTACTACTAAAACTATTAGTAAAAATTCCAACGGCAACATTTATAAACATAATTATCATTAGTATTACTTAAGGAATTGGTTTGAAGTATCAAAGATACAAATGTTATATGAATAAAATGTCAATTGGACAGTTTAAGTGTTAGGATCTGTTTAGTATACTGATAGAAATAAATTAATAGCAAATGTATAATGTACGAGCTTAATAAAAAAATTCACTACAAGCGCACAACTGAAGACCACATCCATTTTTTTAAAATATTTTAGATTAAGATGAAGATATATAGTATTTTTTCTGACATGAGAGTTTACGTGTGTATTAAAATTTTGTAATTTTTTGTTAAACTGTTGCCCTACTCGACATTGGTAGAATTGTCTTCATTGTACATTTGGGGCCATTAATAAAAAACGAAGAAGAAGACCATAATTATGGATGATTATTAATCAACATCCATTAAATGTACGTGAATGTACGCATGTAAGCAAATGATCCCAGATAGAACGTGTGTTTTAATTTTCTCTCCGAAATTCCCTTTAAGTTGTAGTAACGCCGACTTTACTAAAACTACATTCGACTAAGCTGAAACTTGACCGCGTTAAATTTTTAATTTAAGAATCTACCGCATACTTATGCAATAAGTAAAAATTACTAAAAAATAAAACAATATAAAAATGAATAAAATGTTTTTAAAATGAATTTAAAAATGAATAAAATGTCTTTGCCTACTCTAGTGTCATAAAGTCTTGTGTGTATGTAATAAAGAACATATCTTCAGCAACTTATCATGACAATGGAGTTAGGTAGACTACTACACTTGTTCAAAACTAGATTTTATAGTACCTACTCATATTTATTTCAATTATTTTAATCCAACATAACTAAAAAAGTTGCAAAACTTTCGACATGTTGTAGTAATTATTAAGCCGAATAAAATCTTTTTATTTGGTTAAAATATGTATTTTCAGAATTACCTCTATGCATAACATAACTTACTCGACTCGAGCATAATCTAAAAAACGTATTAGTATTTTTTTTCTAAGGAAAGCCTTTTGGAACACATGTGTGACCCAATAACTAATTCAAGCGAGCTGAAGCGAATGTGTAATAAAATGTACCCTAGTGAAATTCGTTGGATGAAAGGTGAGTTCCAAGCCAAGTTCAAAACTAATAGGCCACGGTTACGATCAAGGAAACGTTACTAAGAATAACTTAAATAAAATAAACATTTTGTGTTATCATTGCAATCGTTTACATGCATCCATACATCATTACCTAATTAAATTGTCCATCATGTAATTGAAAACTGTTTGTTTAACTAATTGAATTATTTTTTTTAGTAATGGTTACGTAGTTATCTGATCGCAACATTATTATTATTAACGGTGGTGATATTCTAAACACAGTAAACTGGCTGTCTTATTGTCTACCATATAAGACTCTACCTAATTAGTTAATAAAAAATAAATAACGTCACGAGCCTACTTCTACCATATGGCACACCAAACAAAAGCGAAAAGACCGCATATATTAAATATGTATATTCAAACTATAATATGTTTGTATTATTGGTATCATAATCATAAACCATCAAAGATTGAACGAGGAACCAACTCGCCGTAAAGGCCATTAATGATTTTAATTAGAAGATAATATACATAATAAAGGTCGATATATGACATTAATCAACGCCTAGTGTTTCACCTGTTACATTGGATTAACCTTACTCTGCGATAGAACAGTAATAACACTTCAAATGGATACTGCATTGTAATCTCAATTTCCTATAACCACAGACCCAGGAGTTACTTCGAACGAAAACAATTAATTATTATTAATTATAAACTACAGGACTTATTAATATAAGGTCATTGCATGCTCTTGAAAATAAAAGTATCCAGAAACAGAATAAATAAATAAAAAATCATATAATAGGTCGAAATGTAACAAAAATTTGCTAGCGGAGTAACATGAAATTGACATATTATAAAGATTCACCCAAAGACTATAATAACATGTTACATAACGTTTGGTGATTTACAGACAATCAACGTCTAAATTACTGTCGTTATAAAGCATAATATGCGGAGTAAGACCTCGGGGTTGTATTGATTTTATATCAACATAATGCCTTAAAGGTAAAAATAACCTTCTTTCACGCATCGTATGCATACCTACCTAGCTATTTACGGTCATTTAGTAATCGATAACTCGAGCGAAATGGCATTTCATCGTACAACAAATATAGAAAGGACCTTTCAAGTCCATTATTCGAAACGTAATTTGTTTAGTTTGGCCCGAAATAATTTGGGCAAATGTAATGCTTTTGAAAATTGAAAATATTTGAATGTTCAATAATTCCAATTCGACCCCAACCGGTTATTTTGAAATTATTTTTAATGAATAAAATTTAACAAAGCATAGTTTTATGTGAAACATAAAAATTTATACCTAACATTTTAACAAAAAAAAACAATTTATTTATATTACGTCATAATTCTAATTCGGACTAATTACACTGCTGTCTAGGGTCCTTTGCCCCTACAAGTATGCCTAATTATAAATAATGGTAGAATTGTTATTGAAATCCAGAAATGTAAATTAATATTGTTCTTCTATTCAGCCTTCAAATATTTTAGTGGTTATTAACCTCATATGGCCACATTATGTAAATATTTCCTGTTATAGTTCGAGGAAAAGTTTATAAAATAATAGTGTGGTCTATGAGTGAAACTATTTTCCAGAAATGTCTGTTGGAGTAGTCTCATAGTGAAGCTTAAAACTAGTAAAAATGGCAACAAAAAACAATAAGATTTTCATGAAATGGCATTTTAAAACAGATACGATACAATGTTTGCAACAACTAAAACGATCATTTTTAAACTGAAAGCCGAGGTAAGAATTAGGGTTACGTTCACGAGACCCGAGAACCGGGAATTCCCGGGAAATACGCCGTTCTCTCTTTTTCTCTCTCAAAATTTCTCAAAAAACTGGTGGCGTCTTCGTTATACAGCTGTAGTGCAGTGTAGTTTGAACTATACACTTAATCTAGCAAACGGACATCTAACTTAGAACTACTACACAAGGCTCTACATCCACTGAAAGCGAATGCACATTTTCTATTTCGGGAAATTATGCGACCAAAATCAAGAGCCGCTTCACTAAGCTCATTACTACTTCTAAAGCATTACTTTAAGCAAGAGTGAAAGTTGAGATTGATGTTTAAGTAATGATAGGAATTTAATTGATCTAATTAAAATTATAATAAGTATAGTATTAATATGATTCAGTACATCACGTTGTACTAGAATTTGAAAATTGTATATTTGATTTTACATGTCGAAAGAATACCACTAAATGTCTGTTGCACGTATACTGTACCTACAATTAATTACTATATTTTTGTTCTTTTGAGTCAAAATAAATAGATTATTAATACATTAATGTGTTTAATTTGAATTGTCGTAGTTAAATCTAGTAAACTAGCAAAAATAAATCTCGCTTCGAAATTGTTCAATACAATTATATATATAAATCTATTTTTTTTCCCGTTTCCCGAGAACGGAAAACAGTCGGGAAAAACGAAACCCTAGTTTGAATATACTTCGTGCGCACGTGACGTGATTGAAAGAGTTAAAAGTGTACCATTAAATGCATCGTCAGGCAAAGGATATTAATCGAATGTATTAAATATTATCAAATAACTCTATAACCATGTGCAATGTTCCGGCTGACCCAGATCACATCGATTCGGGTCAGCGAGTGTTCACAAGCACATGTCGGTGATACCGTCCGTATTTTTTTATAGTATCCCGGTTTTTATTTGTTTGTTTCGAGAAAAGCATCCCTTGATTAAAATTCTCAATTACTTGTCATATCAAGTGACCCTTATTGTCATACAGATTTATCATTTAAATAGTATTAAAGGTTAAGTAAGCATTGTTTGACCTTTACTAGACTATCCTGCTTAATTACTATGTCGATAAGGTATAAATGTGGATGAATATTTGGTTGAGAACTATAATAATAATATTACGGATTCATATAACAGATAAGAATATTAACAAAAAAAGAACAACAATGAAATAGTCAGAAATAGAAGATACCTGTGGTCTCAAAACGATATATTTTAAATTATAAACAATAACACCTACTAACCTAGAAAGATCTAAAGAATGATTAAAGGTCGTTCCTATATTTAGATTACACATATAAATACCTACCATGTATTACGTAAACATATTTAGTGTTGCCAACTAAAACAATTAAAACCTATGTAAATTTTCGTTAATCTGACTTCCTAATTAACTCTGAACCATAGAGCTTCCACTTCAGAATGCCGTCGCTGGTCAACTCTGTAGATATGTACATACGGTTTATAGAACAGACGTTGAAAACTGATTATTTATAAAAGTAAATATAGATTAATTGTGATTTTTTATCGCGGTCTGTGGTAGCTGGGCGATCGATGAGAAACGACGTCATGTGGTCTAGTTTCGCTCGCCCTCGCACTGCCGCAAACTATTATAAATCATTGATTTTTATAATCACGCAACTATTGTGAATAATACATTATGTATTCTATTTTGTTATAAAAAACACGCTACCGGACTTTAAGAAAATTAGCACACAAATTAGCAATATTGTTTGTAGTTACTCTATGATGTAGGACCAAAATAACTTCTCTACACCGACCGGGCGATTCAACATCGGGTGAGCGAAATAGGTTTACACAGTAACTACCATTACCACTAGGTTGGCTCATGAATAAAGGCATCGTTAGTAGGTTACTTATTATGATTAACAATAGCAGACAGGAGTTGGTCAAGATGAAGTCAAGATCAAGTGTGACGTGCCAGACACGCGCGCATCGGTATTTATAGGTAGGGACTGGCGACATGGCTCACGGTCGTTGAACGATCATTGCATTTTATATCGTCTGCTTACTTCGAAAACAGATAGTTACATCTTTTGTAGCAATTATACATTATACATTGTAGTATTATAAATCAATTTTATACTGGGCATCCATCAGCATCATTCTATGGATTAAAATGGCAGACATGTATTATAATAGTATTACCATCGCGTAAAAAACAAACAAAATTGTGGGTATGTATTTTCAAAATAAGCAGACGATAGTTGGTTTATACAAACATACTTAATTATCGCTTATTAAAATATTATTAAACAAATGTATATATTAAAAAATATATACATTTTCCCCCTTTTACAAATAGTCGTACATAAATGTCGTCAAGTATAAACGAACGGAAATAAAAGCATAGAACTTGGACTATCTATTGTTTTATACAAAACGTGATATCACAAAGAGTGTACACTGTACAGTCTTTAACGTTATTTTCAAAACACCAAACATTATTGTCAATATATCAATTTTCATTACACAAACAATTTGATGATAATGTTTAATAATCAGTAATTTTGTTTTTTATCTACTCAGAATATTTTATTCTTTTGAATTTAATAAATTGCAACTCACCTAATAGTGCCTGGAAAAGCCTTGATTTGAATATTCTAATGACCCTCTCGATCGCAATTCGCAGCTGTCTATCTTGAGGCTTTATTAACTTGCTGTGATAGTCTTCAAGGAGTTCTAAGGCTCGGTGTGCTTCTGCAATAATAAAGATTAAGAGATGGTCACTTCCGTAATACAAACCTTAGAGCATTATAATAACAAATTTTTAAATTGGAATATAGTTGCACTATAAACGTTTATATTTAAAATTCGCGCCCTAATTTACTAATTTATAATACTTGCACTAAATCTACGTAAAATTATTTAATAATTTGAAAATAAAAATTCAAGTTAACTGCAGTGTTTTTTAAAGGGGTGCTAGGCTCCACACGTACACATCGAGGCGAATGAAACAGAGGGGTGCTTTGTTGCCGTAGTAATCGACCCTCTCCGTTACGTCAATATTATATGATCAGTTTTCCAGTTATGTGAGCGCAATATTCATTTCCGGATAATACATAATAGGTAGGATGGTATTAATAGCAAATAGCTCTCACCTTGCTTACGAACTGGCATCACGGCACCACCCCCTATTTACTACTACTTAATAAATTATAACTCGAGTTACAAACACCAAACAACAAAAATAATTCACTGTCAATATACGCAATCAATCATAATTACACAGCTTTCAGGAGTACAATGCACATTTTGTGAACGCACGGTTTATCGGACATCAAAAACATTGGAAATTGCGAGGCCGTGTGTTGCGTACTGATTTTGCCTCGCAGTTTCAGTGACTACTGCGCTTGCCAGGATTGGTCGATTTCAATCGTGACGTCACAGGGGGTGAATCATAGACTAAGAAAAATGTAGAGCCATCCCTTTGGTAGGGGTTGCATAGTTATAAACCCGCAATTGTAGCACTGAATGAACGTATTTGCCCGGTGTACGAATACTTAGGTACTGTTTGCATTTATAACAAAGTATACAGGGCTTTGTTATTTATATCCACCACGACGAGCTGAAAATACTAATGAAATTCTACACAGATTCTTATGTATTTGTTGCATATGATGCAAAATTGTACGCTCATAAAAGCGCGGGCCATTATATTGAAGTAGGGAAATATGGCAAGCATCCACCTTTAGTCCAACAACATACGTTACAATAAACGGTACAATGCATATAGGTAAATGTGATATATTCCAAATAATTTCAAATTTCTCCCATATTGTGGAAGAGTTTAAAAATGTATACAATGACTTTTACAAATAATATTATTTAATTTAAAAATGGATAGTTTCAGAATTATTTTTTAAATAATTTTATAATAGCTATATATTTTTAAAAGCTAGTAATATAATATATAAATAATATATATATATAAATAAATAAGTAATACGCAGAATCAATAATGATATACTTTTATCAAAACTAGATGCTCTCTATTCTTAGATGGCTATAGCAACTTCCTCATGTATTAACATGTGCCTAGGTTTTGTTCTCGTTCTATATTCAAATGTTATATATGATTTCATAATGCTTAAAACAATTTAATTCTAAGAAAATACACAATCGTTTTACGAGTGTTAAAAATACAATACTCTAATACTTTAATAATAAGGACTACAAATAATCGTGGGTTCATACGTAGAGTCGTTATTATGCTTTAGTTATATTTCCTATATCCAACGCGCGTTTAATACGTTCGTGAAAACAACTTCTAACTTGTCCAGGCCTCAAATTAAAAATAAAACTTTCGAACAAAAAATTATTGACGATTGCAAAATACACGACCAGAAAAAACAGTTTATAGTAGTTGCTAAAGTTACAATAAAAAATATAATACAAACTATTAATATTGTGAAGTTAATATAATTAATTTATTAAATATTTTAATTTTAAAAATATATACGGACGACAACGATGCGACACAGATGCGATATACCGAGTGACCTTGGGCGCCCTGCGCATTCTGTTTGTCTGTGAAGCTGGTGACGATCTATACGTAGATATAATCAATTTTAGTACCTATTTAGTTGTAGCTCGGTTACCTTGAGGCGCGAATATGCCTCTGTTTGGAAAAAAAGATTTTGGACGAAAGTCCAAAAAAGACAGTCGAGATTCGGAGAAACAACCGTCCATTGAAGACAAATATACAGTGAAAGATCTTTTAGGGACTGGCGCATTTTCAGAAGTCCGCCTGATAGAGAGTAAAGAAAATGGACATCTGTTTGCGTGTAAAATTATTGACAAAAAAGCACTCAAAGGCAAGGAGGATTCATTAGAGAATGAAATTAGGGTGTTGAAGAGGTTTAGTGAGCAAGCGAAGACTGGCGAAGGCAGCGATAGAAAAATGTTCTCTCATCCCAATATTGTTCAATTATTGGAGACATATGAAGACAAAAATAAAGTGTATCTTGTGATGGAACTTGTGACAGGCGGGGAGCTGTTCGATAGAATTGTCGAGAAGGGATCCTACACTGAGAAGGATGCGTCTAACTTGATTAGGCAAGTATTAGAAGCCGTGGATTATATGCACTCGCAGGGCGTCGTCCACAGAGATCTCAAACCAGAAAATCTCCTGTATTATAGTGCTGATGAAGACAGCAAAATAATGATAAGCGATTTTGGTTTGTCCAAGATTGAAGACTCTGGTATAATGGCGACCGCTTGCGGCACTCCTGGCTATGTAGCTCCTGAAGTATTGGCCCAGAAGCCTTATGGAAAGGCAGTGGATGTTTGGAGCATAGGAGTCATATCATACATTCTGCTTTGTGGTTACCCACCATTTTATGATGAGAACGATGCTAACCTGTTTGCACAGATATTGAAAGGTGACTTTGAATTTGATTCTCCATATTGGGATGATATCAGCGAGTCTGCCAAAGATTTCATTCGACATCTAATGTGTGTTGATGTGGAAAAAAGATATACTTGCAAGTAAGTACTCTATTTGTGACTTTATATTATATGTATGAAGACAATTTATTTAAAATAATAATGTACAGGCAAGCACTCGGTCACCCATGGATATCGGGCAATGCAGCCAGCAACAAGAACATTCATGGCACGGTTTCCGAGCAGCTCAAGAAGAACTTTGCTAAGTCTCGTTGGAAACAGGCTTATCATGCTACTACTGTTATCCGTCAGATGCAAAAGATGGCCCTCAGCAGCAGCAGTTCCAGCCGTAATGCCGGCGTCTCTGCTAACCCATAATTGGCTTTACTACATTCCAGCATCCATCTACTAAGAAGGTACTTAATTATCTCAGAACCTTAATCTCCTTTATCATGACACAATTATTATTTAAGATTTATTTTTAAGTAGTTATAAGATTAATTTTGCTATTGGCAGGCTCTAATAGCAATGGACTGGCTTGAGTTTGTGGATGTAAACTGAAAGGGTAGATATTGTAAAAGTCACTGCATAAAAGTATGCCTGCCAAATATATATGCTACAAGGTTAGATACTTAAATATTGTGCTTCATACAATTTATGAAGATTAAATTGTAATTTGTGGGAGCGAGTATAATTGAAGTTTATTGGCAGTCTCATTGTCAAGCAGACATGGCTTTAATTGTGTCATATGCCTATAATCAATATCAATTTATTGCACACTACATACTATTTAGATGTATAATTAATAAGGAAAAATCAACGAAAATTTATTGTTATTCTGTTACTAGTCAATGTGCTCTGTGGTTTTGAGGGGCAGTGTTGGAGCTGTGGCAACCATGATTCTCTCTTAATTCAAAATTTCGTAGTTGTTTCTAAACGTTACTTAAATATAATTATTCTTAGACTTGTTAAAGTGTTCTATGACTTATTATAAGATATTAACTAATATATATTAACTATTATTCAAATATTTTATTATTCTATTATAGAATATATTAAAGTAATAAAATGTATCTCTATTTATAATATTCTATTCCATTTCATAACGCTTTTTATTGTTTGAAAAAGTAGATATAGCACTGTGATAATAATGTTTATTATTTTGCGATTTGTGTGATTTTACACTTCCAAGTTTTTAATTTCATTGTTTCTTTTTCTTATCACGTTATGTTTGTTATTGCTTTGGAAAACTAGTGATGTGCTTTGCCAGAGATCTAAATTGTTTAATAACAACTCTTTTATCATATTTTTAATTACTATGACCTTATTGATAGTTGTAGGGTTGATAACCAACTCTAGAAATAAAAATATGACATAGATTCTTTTAACGGAAGTAAGGCCCCTATTCACAGAGGCGTGTTATCTTTGGTAGGAATCTGAAATCTTGTCGTTGTCGATCTCGGATTATGGATCCTCGAGCGTCAATGTAACCACACAGTATATGTGAACGTGCGAGAAAATGATTTAATAGGAAATAATCGGCTGCCCCTGTGGATAAGAGTTCTTACTTGATTCTCTTTTACAGTGATCTGACGGATAAATTTTTTTATTATAATTTAATTACATTTACATCTACTTATATCTTAGGCTAATATTTTATTCCTACTGAATTTACATCGTAAAAAATCGTAGTATGTATTACTTAAAAATATATTTTATTCCTAAATTATCTATTTTCTAAATCACTCGAATCTTTACAATTAAGTATTGTAGATCTGATTTTATGTAGCTTTTAGGGGGTCGGTAACCCAACTCTGGGTAGAGAACTTAAGGAACTCATACGCGTCACTTAAGTTTGAGACTTTTTTTTGAGTAGTTAATTGCGTCTTATAATTAAGGTGGGATTGGATTACCGGCCCTAAGAATATTTTATTAACACAAATAACAAATTCAACATCTAAAAATGATTGACAAGTAGCGTGTTATAAAAACACGTGTTCGTTACACGTGTCGATATGGCGTTTGAATTTTTCACGCATGCAATAAGAATTGTTAAATATTTAATAATTCTGTTGAACCTAAACTATTAAAATATTCCAAAATATAGAGGCCTAACCGTGTTTCCAAATAAAACTATATTGTCTATTTAAAAATAATCGTAACACAAAAACTATATCATATTGACCTAAATCGCACAAATAGACCGTCATTAATAAATGACTTTAATTAATTAAATTCCAGAATCTCATATCATGAATACTTGTGATGAAAGTGTAGCTAAATTTTATTCTATGTACATATTTTTAAAATGAAAGTTGTTATTGTCATACAAAAATAAAATAAAGTCTAACATTCATAGTTTTCTTCGTAATAAATCGTCGCGATCGTGGGACAATGACGGAACCAATTTCGCTATTATATTTTTCATGTACCTAGAGTTGGCATAACGACTGTTTTATATTTTAATCTGATGCAAAAACAAAATCTAATTAAAAAACATTACAATATTCTTCTACGGTTTTCTTTCATGAATTTTTTGTTTATTCAATAGATATAGTTTATTTGTAACAATTCTTCACTAGTTATAGACACGTAACACATACAGGAATCTTCATAGTCGCGCAGATTATTGAGTTTCAGATATTTGTTTAAGAAAAATAAAATACGGGGAAAATTGGTAAAATTAAAAACCGTATCATTGTTATACGATTGCGACGAAATATTTAAATAGATTGGCTTTTTGCCCTATCTATCTTTCTTGCGTAAATACAAATATAAATTGGCCTTATTCGTGTCTCGTCTAGTTTTTCTATGTGCCTCAAGTTATGATAAAAATTGCAACGTGATTTGAGGTTATCGCTAGTATTAGCTATTAATTAATTGTAAGATATTGTTTATAAATAATATTTACCCCGAATAGGGAAACATCTGTTTACAACATTGATTATTTCGTGAGAAAATTGTACGTTACTATTAGGGTATGTTCACATTAGGTTTACAGTTTGCGGTTTACGACGAGTCAGCGCCGAAAATATTGAGACTAACAGACTTCAAATTGATCTGAACGACTAAGAAAACTTAACTATATTTCAATGACAGAAGATGCGTTTTAAACACTATACGACGATTGTCATTGTTTAAAGAATTTTATAGAGAGTATTTTATGTGTTTAGTTAATTATGAACTGTTCGGTGATTATTCATTGACTTGTTCCGTAAGCGACTCATTTGCAGTGAAATAACGTAATTGAGTATGTCGGTCTGTTGGCTGTAGTCTGCCACTCACTTGGGTCTATACGTAGCCGTTATCTGTGCCTAGTTTGAACATAGCTTTAGCGAGGAAGGAGTTGTTTACATTATAAATAAATGTAAAGACATATTAATAACTTTCCTGATGCGTCAAATTTACTATTACTTATGTAGCTGTATCATACATAGTTTATATTCTGTAACACTTGTTCATACGTTATCTGCGTAACGCAATCGCATTCGCCGTGCTAGCGGGCTTAGCTTATTACAATTTCCTTTAACGCTATTATAAATATAATTTTTAGTATTTGATTGCAGTTTTAGCTGTGTCGACATTATGCATTATAGATATGTTTCCGTCCATAACATTAATTGCAATGTAATTAGGATGTGAATTCATATTACACAATTATCCATTTAAGTTCAGGTTATTCAGTAATTGTTTATTAACCTTAAATGATGCGCATCTTTGAACTCAAAGTGATTTTAATTCACATCCTAATTATTAAAGAGATTTCAACATGATTAGTCTAGTATCACCAAGGAGATTTTTATCGAAAGTCCAGTTACGTCCATCGTTTTAATCGACCTTAGCTTGGCTGAAATTATAGCATACGTTTACGACGTAATAATATCAAGCATTTATCGACATTCCAATTAATATTTTTGCTATACATTTACATCACAGGAATTGCACATTTGATTCCAGAATTATTATTCGTTTATCTATTTCGAGATTATTATTGTATTATTTGGTCTTCCATTTTCTTTTGTTTATTTTTTGATTATGATTATTATTTCAGTGCGTGGTCGGATGTTTCTTTTTGTCTTCCTTAGCACGCACTTTTATCATAAATTATTTGTAAGAGGCATTCAATGAGATATTATAAAGCTTCGTAGTTGCACTACGCTAGAGGCTTTTGTCAGTTGAATTATTAGAATTTCTAATTATTAGGATAAATGTAGACAATTATTATATTATAATATATTAATCAATTGTGCGTTAAACTTGTGATAAATTTTATGAAACTTAAGCTTTGTTCGTCTGTAACTTGTATACTTAAGAATGTTCTAATGCGCATTTTGGAAGTTTTGAGATGACTGTCTCGAAATGTCGTTTATCTTTTTAATGTTTATATATTAGGAGTGTCTACTCTCTACGGCCACAAATTGGCCAAATTTTTTAGATATTTTCTAAGCCAGTTTTTTAATGGACTTTGCCATTATTACAATCGTTGACATATTGTTGAATATTTACTAAATTAATATTTGTACTCCTTGGAAAGTAACTTCTTTGCTGCTTAAAGGGTTCATGTTTTTGTGTTTCTTTATACATTATTTTTTTAAATTTAAGTGATTTTTGCTTAGTTTTTAATTATCTACGGTCTCCGTAAACAGTAATGCCATGTGAATGCCATAAAAATTGTTAAATTAATTCATAAAACAACACCACCTACAATATGTAATAAATAACATAATAATATGTAAAATAACTACAAGAGGTAAAGATATATTGCATTTTGTGTGATTTTTTTAAATTTACACACTGAAATGGATAAGTTTAGATGTATTATTTTGTATATTGTTTTAAAAATCATAAAAAAGTTGATGTTACCTGTGAAACATCGTTATTTCGATTATATCCAAGTAAGAGGGCATTATCTAGGTGACCCAATTTCCTTTCATGCCAGTTTTGTTCATTAATTATTGTTATATGTATGGTAGGGCGCACAATATAGCATTTATTTCAATATTGAAAGTTTATTACTTTTATATTCTTGCCATTTATTTCAAGCATCTATTTTTTTTTTATAAAATCCGATTTAATATTTTTTGTATGTTTTTATATTCATTGTTAATACATTACGAGGCTCTCTCTGTTTACATTATTGGTGTTATTACAAAAAACAATTATACTAAAACAATGTTTAGTTTTTGTAATATCATCAGTCGTGTTTCGTTCAATTGTGCCAAACCATAATCGGAGTTTAGTGCTTTTTTTACACTTAATCCATTTGTCTTAGGTTTCTACGTCTATAAATCTCAAAACACTGGTAGCTAACAAAACTAATATAAATAGGACTTTTTTAATCGTAAGTGCGGAGTTCCTCGTCTTTTATTTTATTGCATTGTTTAGAAGGCATAAGCATAATAAAATCTAACAACTATTTTTTGAAGGTCTTTATTGTATTATCCAATTTTTATAACTGTATCAATGGCAAAATATTAGTATGTTGGCAGTATTCGGTAGTGTTAAAGACCTGGTTGTAAATTAAAAATGGCCTCTCAACGTTTTTTAAAGGCAAGTAAAGAAAACAACCAATGTAATGAATGTTACATTACAATCTATATATTACCAAAAAAACAAAACAATAAGTTACGATAGAGTACAGAAGCTAAATAGAATGAATACAGATAGGGATGATGGTGATGAATCATTAGAATGTTAAATGATTCTCAGCGTAATCGCAATTGAGCGTATTCTCTATAGATTTATTGTTTTCGAATCATTAGGATTCTTGGAATTGAATGATTCAAAGCTGCCAGTCAACGCGACATATTTAATAGGTTTACATGTACAGTTACAAAAATTGGTCTATATTTTTGAATTAAAATTTAATTTTATGAATATTTAAGCACAATAGGGTGGGGATAAAAAATGTTGATAAAATGTCGGCAAGTTCTATTTATTGATTGGATAGTATAGCAGCAACTAGTTTTGGTTGTGATTGTTGAATGAAGATCACTTGTTATTTCTGTATCGTTTCAATTTACTATGATGTAAAGATCTGATTATTATTATGTACTATCTTGTGATTTTAGATTTTATACTTCTTGTTCAAAACAATCAAAATTAAACCGTAGATATTAGAGATGTTAGCCATATTTTCAATGTCATTGTAAATAAAATGCCAACTTGTTGAAATGTTGTTTTATTTTTTTACACCTAAGCTGAGAAGTTTCATAACTTTCATTTAAATTGAAGCAGGCGTTCTTATTTTTATTGTAATAAGTTTAAAATTCGAACTTATTATGTAAACAGTGAAAACAGGATTACTCCATACAAAAAATGTACACTCTGACAGTAAGATCAATTAAAATTCACACTGTGGTTGGGTCTTAGCCCTTATTGCAAAATACATAGAATGAAACTGGTTTTATGGAGACTTGCTTTTTTTAAATATACTGTATTATATACAAAAAAAATTCATTCAAAGGGTAGGCAGCAGTTATAGTAGTAATAGTTTATGCGCCATCAAATTTTAGAATTTATAAGTAATAAAAGCCAATTTAGAAAACCTAAATATATAATATATTATAAATAATAATCATGCCAATAAATAAGATATATTTGTAGAGGAATGTTCATCATTATATTTCTTCACCCAGCAAAGATAGCTGTTTTAGAAATTGTGATGCATTGGGCAGTGTGGTCGAACCGTATATTATTTTCCTGGTACTTCCGTTCGCTGCGTGCTGCTGTAAGACAAAGTTATAAACAAAATGTTATAGTAATTAACCAGTATGAATAGTGTCTTATGAGGCATTTCATAATTGACGTAAATACGATATTAATCATTGTCCAGAGAGTGTCTTGTTTAAATTTTATTTTTGCTTTACAAGATGTCAACAATATGCCTAATCTTTATATTATTTCTTAAGTATAATTTCGTCGTATTTCTCTTGCACAAAAGAATATTTATGAGCAAAAAATAATTTAGGACTAGTCATACATCTTTGAGCTTAAAAGCGGACAGTTTAACCAAAAAATGTGAGTCTGCTCTTTGTATGGAATATGAATGGCAAGCATTTCTCTATAGCAGCTGAGGATCGTCTCTTCAGCCTAACAGCAGTTGGGTGCCGAAAAAACCTTAATAAGACTAACCTTGGCAAGATCTAACAAATTGTGATATTCAATATAATTTCCTCCTCCGACTACAAATACGACAGCATCAGTTGGTGTTGGTAACTTAGCGCGTGCAGATTGCCGCAATACTCGTGGTAATTCGTTCCTGCCAGCCCTTGGGTCCATATATGTTAATTCTGAACCATCATCACCGCTGTTGAATGCAGCTTCTACTGTACGACTTACTGGTAGTTTCTACAAAATATAAGCAATAAACTTTAAACAATCTAACAAGGGCTACCAATTGCCTGCCAGAACTCGAGAATGAGACTGTTTTACTTCACAAGTATTACAATTATAATACATACATGTTTCTTAACAACCAAATTCTTCACACCTTCCATAACAAATGAAGAGCCCTGTGATACCAGCTTTGAAAACATTGACACTGTTTTTGTACCACCACCTTCATATTGATTCGACATGTTTGTAAATCCTCTGTAATATGAACACAGAAAAGACAGATTATTTATTGGAACTTTAACCAGAGCATAATCTGGCTATTTAGCTGCTTACTGGCTAAATATATTTGGTACATAATGTCATGTTTTATTTTTATATTTACAGGTTTTTATTAAATTTGAATATTATGAAAACCCCTTATAGCTAGTTTATCCAGCTTGACAAGTGTCAATTACCCCAGGTCAGCAAACTTGATTAAAAACCGTTCCATCTTCCTAGTGCACTTTAACACAAAAGAAAATTTATTGTATGTAATGTCTTACTTCCATCGTTTCAAATACGCCATAGGTTTGATATCACAATTAGAATTTGCCAAAGCAGCTTCAAACTTCTCATAATCAGCCTGAGGCATTTGTGCAGTACACAGATAATATATTATAAATAATCGCATCTTATCCTCAGGAGTTCCAGCTGTGGGGTCAGAGATTAAATCCATAACTGATTTAGTTTCAACGTGGCTGCTTTTGCTCATAATTCTCTCTTCTAGTTCGAAAAATGAATCCAAACGTCTTGATTTTATCGCATTTAGGATTGCTGGAAATAAAAAACATCAATTTTAAGTTACAATTACAATTTATACACAAATTTGTGTGTATAATGGTGGCATGTCTTCTTACCAGTGGCGATAGTAGTGTGCATATCAATCAATCGCTTCTTCTCCAGCAATTGTGGTAAGGAATTAACAGCACTTGTCAGCCGCTGTGTGTTGTCACTGACCATACTTAGAGCAACATCACTTTCGGAGTCTAATCCCATTGAGCTTTTTAATTTTTTTACTTCCGCCTCTGAACTCCTGTAACAACAAACATTTTTGTCATTAATAGACAGAATTTCATTTAATGATACACTAACAAAGTATATATGGATATACACATATATATGTTTTGATCATATTATTATTTCTATTTTTAAAGTAAATATTTATATTATAAAATGGCATATTCCATTTCAGTCAAGTAAAACATAGCATCAGTAAAGTGATGGTTGCTGAACAAGTTTTTCCAAAAATAATGCAGCTGAATTTCCAAAACTTAAGGTACATATTCAAAAGCATCTGGTGACATAATAGTCCAGTTGTTGACTTCCTCAATAACGTTAAATAAAACACACCTACCTATATTTGTCAAGGTCAACTTGTATAGCTTCAGCGACAGTGGGGAAGGGACTGCCTTTATGTTCTACCCACAACGGGTCTTTGGAATCAAGATCACAGTGACGAGCCTTTGTAGGAACGGGAGGACCCGTCTCTGATGCAGCTTCAGTTACTACTGCCCTGAAAATACACAGATAAATGTAAATCCAATTCAAGGATCCACTAAGTAACACATGTTTTCTTCTTTTGTTCTTGTCAAAAATATTATTAAAATTTAAGATAAGAGTTTCTTCTTCAGACATGCCTCAGGTTTGTTGAATGGATGTTGACAAAGAGGAATATAATATATTTGACTGTCTACATACAGTAACTGAGTGGTAAAGAAAATAAATTAATTATTGTTAAAATAAAGTATGTACACAGGTTGACGTTAATAGTACTATTTGTAATATACACTTCAATCATCTAACCTATTCAAAGATAATTCCAGAACATCATGTGCCAATGCTTGATAAGTCCATGTATGGTGTAGAGGTATAGCCATATCCATGTTACGATCAACTAAAATAAGCATTGGCCGCGTAAAGCTGAATGAGCCCAACTGTCCAGTGTTGCCATGAAATAAATTATTTCTTGCATCCCATAGATTCTCACGTAATTTTTTATCCAACTTTTTTGCTACCATTTCTGCTGCATTGCCTTTACTGCTTCTTATAATTGGTACATTCCCTAGAAATTTGTAAATATGAAGAAAATATTTACTACACAGCAGTTAAAAAATAAATACTTTTTAAGCAATGTTATTTGAAGGCAAGTTTAAATTTTATGCTTTTATAAATACACAAATCACTCTTGAAGTGGCCTGATTAACTTGTTTATAGCATTAGTCTCATCCCTTGCAGGACAGTATAGGTAACCGTTGTCTGCAAACACTTATCCGAGGCAGCAGTCACCTTCTTTTATGTGCTATTCTAGCTTAGCATGCGAGTGCGTAGCTACATGAGTGCTATGGGAGAAAGAATCTACTAACCAAGTGTAACAAAAACTGAGAACAGACTTTCAACAATATTATCCATTATTAGTTCCATTTCTGTGTCTTTTGTATCTCCCTTGTTTATAGCTGAAACAATTATTTAAACACATGCCTAAAATAAATTATCATTATGTCGAAAACAAATATTGAGTGCTAAAAAAAATAGTTTAAACAAATGAATGAAAATAAATATAATAGGTATAAGTTCTATATAAAAACAAAATAAGATAAATAGGTATAAATAGATTTCTGAAGCATCAACATTGTTTACTTCATACATTATATAGCAAACAATATTTAAATTTGGAACATTAGCAGCAAAAAACTAGATCACAAAAGTGTTTTAAGATTTTATTAATGGAATACAATATTCAGAATGTTTTGATTACTCAGATCAAAAAAGTAAACCAAAAATAGTTAATTAATAAATATAAAAAAAACTCACCATAATAAGACAGGGAATCAGATTGTTGATGTTTCATAATAAATAAATCATCTTCTAAACATATAAAATTTAAATATTGATCATATACTTTATGTATATTAACCACCGAATTTGACTGTATAGCTGAAGCAGCTAAATCTTCTAATTTTTGTCTTGAAATCGGTGAAATAAAATTTAAATGGTATTGGTCATAAATACCATTCTCTAAGTCTTGACATATTCTTCCAAGGTTTTCTTCTGTTGGTGCACAGAAGTACACTGCTGGTACTTCAGGTATAGGATCACGGTCTGAATGGAGTTGGCTGTGAAATTATATAAAGGTATATTACCTAAAAATATTTTAGTACATATATCCAAGAAGTTTCATATGGATGGTCATGAGTTCTTAAGGTATTATAGTAAAAATAATTTAATTTAAAACTAATATGTAACATTTATAAAGCAATTACACATGTAACGTGACGCCGAGCTCTCGTAACTCTTTCACAGAAATTATAGGTGATATTATATCTTGTCCAATTCTATCATAAATCAAAACTTTCCACACTGGCTCCGTAGCAACTGCTTTGGTAATTGGCTGATTCAAATTCAGCATTTGCTTAAGGCCATCTGAAATATTAATAATTACACAGTTATAAACATACTCTAATCTCAACTTTAGAAATCATAGATTAAATGTATTTCCACTCACTAAGTTGTCTTTCCCGTAGGGTCGACATATTGTTAACTTATTATTTAATATATTTTAAGCATAAAAACATAATCTTTAAATGCAATACTATTAGCTTTGCAATTTCTGCAATACAGCACGAACCTACGATAGTACAAAATTACCGACTGTCACTTTGACAGGAGCGACACGTCAACACGCTTTGCATTGCGCAGCGTTCCGAAAGTATAATTACTGTCGGTTATGCTGTATAGGTGATAATCTCTTTGTTTTAATAAAGCAGAACAGCAAAAAAAAAAACAAAAGTTTTAGCGGGCATTTCAGATGTCATGTAGTCGTGTTAATTTATTTAATTAATTGATTGATTTTGGCAGAATTGTCTTTATCGGACATCTGAAGCTATTTAAATAAAGAAGAATTGATTGATTTCGAAACTTATAGCTATAAAAGTATTCGTTTTTAGTTGTGGACTAAAATTTAAATATCTGTTTATTTTTTCAAATGAGCTTGAAATTTATAGGGTTTATAATGTATCTTTTTCGTCTTTAGTTGACATTATATTGATTCTTTATTTAGTTTCTAAAATACTTGTATGTCCAAAGTGACTTTATGAAGAATCAGCAACTGCTAATTGCAATCGTTTGAGCGAAGGAGAAAGCGAACACAGCTAAGGTCGCCGTCGACTACTTATATCGGCCACAAGAGTGGTGTGGATTTACCGAAGGCCTACCGTATAGTACTGAGTCCAGTGCGCGCGCGGCAGTGAAAGGTGATATGTCGCGATTCTCGAAAACAAATGGCGCACTGACCGCAATGGCCGGCTTTAAATTATTAAGATTATTTATATTTTACGCAGTTATAAGTTGTGGTTAGTAATTTTTAATATATTCCTTTCAAAAATATTATAATAAATAAGTTCCAATCTAATGAATCGCTACTGTATATTTAATTATATTACGGTAAACTAAGCAATATACGTAACAACAGTGATTCGCGTAATCAGTGTTAATGTGTGAATTATTTTAAAATATTTAATTAAGTATTTTCACTATGAATATCCAAACCAGAAGGAAATTTAACGTAATAGAGGTAACAGTTCTCAGAAAATGAAGTGAAAGCTGATAAATTAACGCACGATCTGCCTCCGGAGCTTACGATAACCGTGCACTACCGATAGATACATTTTAGTTCCAAATATACTTTAAACAATTAGAAAGCGTTTTATAAATTGTGAATGCATTTTTAATTACAAAAGAGATTTTTTTAGAAAGTGAATATATTGTATCTATATAAAAGTTTTAACAAAATTTGCGAGTATTTGTTGTTTATTGAGTATTCGTCCTTTCTCACTTGACATTGAAGTCTGTGCGCCAAGGCAGGATAATGACACCTGCTGGTCAGACATCCTTTCTGATTTTCGTCATTGCCATATTTTGACAGTGAAGCAGTTACCGCTGTTCACGTAACCTGCCATTATGTTTGCAGTTTAAATTTTGAACTGTGCCATAATTGGCTTTCACTACCTAATAAACATGTAATAACGGCACATTTAGTAATGCTAATAGTAAATCCTTTTAAGGAAAGGCATGAAAAATGTTGTCATGTTGTCATGCGATGTTTAGAAACATTTTACGGTCCCTTAAGAAATTTTAATCAATCAAAATAAGCACATCCCGCTTGGTTAGGAACTCGGGTAATTTTGTGATGAGAATTTTTAATATTAATAAGTGGCTTAGAACATTAGTAGTAATTGGTAATAAATTGGTCAAATGCGGTGTAAGAAAGTAGTAAGAACCGATTAATCAATTGACAATGTTGTAACAGTTATTGCTTTATTGCAATATTATATGACATTTAATTTTTAATAGATAACAAAATACAATGTTATTAATCATTATAGTTTGCTATGTGTCATTCATTGGTCGAGCGTAAAAGAACCATGTTAGTTTATTTAAAACTTTTTTAGTTTCGTTCGATATTATTGTTTGGTATGTATGTTCTTTTCTCATTTCACTGTTATATAGGTATACTCATAGCTATTAAGTATTTAACAGTAAATTCAGTCGTTCTTAAATAAAATATGAAAGAAAGAGCGTCCCAATCAGCAGATGGGGGGGCGAATTAAAATATTCAAGAGAAGCGGTCGTGACCTATAATATGATCAATTTGGACTATGTGTATTTATATGTCCGATTTGTTGTCTAATTTTTATCCCGTTTTAAGTTTTTTAATGGTAATATTTTTTATTTCGAGTAGCCTTTGTTCGTTGAGAACCTCTGCACAAGATTGTGCACAAAATTATGCTTTTGAAAAGTTAATTATTTACGCCTGAGAATAGAATTAAGGTAAAGCTTAAAAGGTCACCAAGAACAAAGGCAAGGTCCATGTTTTGTGGTGTTAGGTGGAAACGCGTTTTATAATAATTTATGTAATAACTACATTAGCAATTCTCACAAAGCATAATTTATATAACCGACTCTCATTGAATAACTAAAGAAAAGGAATTTAAAGTGGTTTTTAAAAAAAGTAAATGCATTTTTATTTATTTCCGAAATTTTGAAACCGAATCGAATAATGTAATGAGTAGTAAAGAGATTCACAAATAGTCAGATATCGTAATAATCTGCGAAATTAACATTTTAAATAACCTTTTAGAATGTATTCTAAAAGTTATCTAAAATTGCAATGATTGTCTATTCAAAAGTTTAAATTTTTTATTCAAATATAAAATTTTAGTAAGTAGATCTTTATTTAACTTTATTGAAATTTCAGCTAAGTCCCAAAAAGAAAAAGAAGTTGAAGAGTTTACTTGCCCCGAAGGTACTCAGGGTAATGGCAATTTTGCCGATCCCCAGACATGTAGACGATTTTATCAGGTAAGTGATTTAGTACTCACAATTATAATCAAAGAATTTAGCAGAGTATATTTTCCTTTGGTGTGCTTAATTTTGACAAACATGTTAATAATATAAAAGGAATAATTGAATTACCTTTTCCCTCCAAAACTTGGTTGAAAATTTTGTAGTGGATAAACGATGTGTGATGTTTATTATTAAGCACATCAAACTGCTTTTGTGTTGAATGTAACACGAACAAAATTATCTTTTAAAATACTTAGAGCGGTCGTGGCCTAGTGGTCGAGAGTGCGAACTCGCGGTCGAGAGACCCCGTATTCGAATCTCTCAAAAATTAAAACGGTACCAATGTGACTTTGTTATATGTACTTTGGAAGTAGCGATAGCGAAGATAACGAGAGAAGTGTGTCCTGTCAATTTAGAGAGAGCAGAGTTTCCTCAAACCGGCATAGGCGCAGATGTCTGTCTGTCTGTGGTGACAATTGTCACTCATGGACCGCACTCTGGCTTAACATCATATGCTAGGCTAAAAAACTTTTAAATAGAACACATATTGATCAATAAAATGTTTCTATAAAAATAAGTTATAAATAAATTATGACTCTTATAAACTCAGACAAAATGTTGTGATATATGTAGTAGTAGAGTTAATACAATATTTCTTTCAAAATTATATTTGTGATATATATTAATAAAATATTTTTCAAAAGTTAATCATTACACACACGTAATAAGAACCTGTTTTTATTATTTATACTACGAGTAACTCTGTAACTTGTTTTGAGAGTCAAATACACGAATTACGTGAATTAGAAAACAGGATTCATAATCAAGTATTTGACAAAGATTTTTTTCTTTATAAAATTATTTGTACAAAAATAAAGGTCATAACATTCAGTTTACGTTCAATGTCTATAAAAGTTCATCATAGGGATCATCTATCATAGAGACATTAATTTAAGAGGTAATATGGATTTATTATTTTAGAAAAATATTTAATATTACTTCAGAGTTCGGCAGATATGTATATGTATATTTTATGATAAATGTATAATAAAATTTATTCATATAACAAGGATTGTTTGTGTAAAAATCACGTTCAACTAACTGAATAATTTAAAATGCCAAAGAAATAAAAAAATCTTGTGTGTGAAACTTAAAACAAATGCTATTTATAAAGAACATTTGAATTTGGAACGTGTTTCTTGTACAACTACGATGTTGCCAGCCTATTTTAATAGGCCATTTGAGACAAACATTTTTTGTACAAGAAACTAACAAAACCAATAGCACTATATGTATAATAATAAGTGGCTTTAGAGAGCTGGAACTCAGTGCCGGAGAACATGTATTTTTTAAAAAAGTACAATAAGTTGAATCGGATTATGACTATTACAATATCCGGTTGATATGAGCAGTTCAATTAAAATATTTACGCTTTGATAGCACTGCATCTATAGTGATGCATCGAATGACTGATTCCGGATGCTCGATTCTATCTCAATTTGTACTCGGAATTAATTTTCCTGTATATCCTAACCATACTGCTCATAGTAGGTATTATGTGTGTATTAAACATGCATACATATTCATTAATGGGGTTAAAAAAAATCAGTCTGCAATATTCTACTGCACAATATATGTAAAATGTAGAATTTGTAAAAAAATATATTATACGGATATGAGTAGTTACATAATATTTCACAATGGATAGGTACAACGGAAATTACTTACGAATAGCAATACCCACTTCCCATACGAGCATGAATCTAAAGAACAAATCGTAAGGTTCATTGATAATATATTTTCTTGGTAGAGAAATATTTAAATGAATAAATATTGAAATATTACGCATTAAAATGTTTTCTGGGGGTTGAAAAAAATAATTGTAAAATGACTTTTTAAAATTAGTTTTAATTTTCCTTACAATTGTTAAATAACAGAAAAACTAAAAGGAAAAGGAAAAATATGTATGTAAGCACTCCCAGTGTGAACGTTTCGATTAAACGTCATAAAAGTTGACAGTTTGTTTTTTAAACCTCTCGGCCAAGATTTTAAAATGTTTCTTTATTCAGAAAGATATGTTTTGTTATTGAGCGCGCAAAAACAAAAAAAAAATAGGGCTGAAATGAAATTATGTGTACAAGGCGATGTCCAACTTAATAAAGTCGCAACCATGATTAGTTAACGTTGGTTAATACTTCTTTTCCTGTTTTGTTCGCTTTAATAGAAAATAGTGGTAGACAATCGAAAAGAAAAGATGAGCAAAAACACTATTTTACCTAAATTATAAAGAAAAATGTGAAAAAAAACTTGGAAAGAGATACAGTGAATTCGTTAAGCGATTTGTCTTTTTTCTGAAGCCGGTTTGAAAATACCGGAGAGTTGAATATTTTTTTGTTTGGTTTCAGTGTGTAGATGGATATCCGTATTTGAACCGGTGTCCGTCTGGCTTATATTTCGATGATATAAATAAATATTGTACATTTAAGGCCGAAGCACGATGTGGACCTCTTTCTACAAGTATGTATGAAAACATTTATTATTTTGTTCGCAATGGCCTTTAAAAAAAAGCTATAGAATTCGATTATTAAAAAACAACAAAAACGCTCTTGCTCGTGTATTATAATACATTAGTTCATAGTTTGAGGTAAGTGTAATGTATTTATTCGTATATGTAATTATTGTTATTTACCATCGTAAATGTAATGTATGTATAATATGACAAAAGTATACTCAGTCTCTTAGGCTCGCCTGTAGACTTTTTAGTAGTTTAGTGGTCTTTATCAGGCAAAGTTGTTTCATCAATTGTTTTTATGTGATTAAAGACCCCAGAACATGTATTTGTTACAAAAACATGTTCTTTTACCTTTATGAAGAGTTTATTGACACAGGATTGTTTTTCGAATTTCAATGCGAGAGCACCGGTTTAGTACCCTACCGGTTAATTAGTATGCTTGCAGCAGCCGTAATAACGCGAACTCTCCAATTACATTTCACGCATGGGTATAGAAACGTTTACTAGGCTACGAGTTTTAAATAAAAAAAATTGCTCGACACAATATATAGTGATATAATACAATATATTAAGTTAGAATAGTATTTGCAAGAACCATACATTAATAGCTAAAAATAGAATACTTTAGGGAACTCGATTGACATTTTTGAGGCGATACTTGAAATAGTTGAGCTTTCTAGTAATATTCGTTGGTTACGTTTTGTTTACCAATCAAGTAAACGAGAGCAGCGTTTCGTCCGTATAGTGGTCACCGACTGTGTCACAACGTGACTGGTTGTAGTTTGGATGAGTGATCTCAATGCATAGGTCACTTCACAGGTGTTTTATATTATACATCTAAATAAATATAAGAGAAGGTTAAATAAAAACAAAACACACAACATAATAGCTTATATTTATTTAAACATTGTAAGTTATAATATGTCGAAATAGCCAGGTATCTGCGGGGTTTAGTAGTCAATCTACATAATTTTGCATAATATTTCATGCGGAGTTACGGCAGCGGCCATCTTCGTTCTTTCATAATAACGTTATAAACTTTTTCTTGGGCCACCTACAACGTACCTATTTTAACTTTCCTCCTTTAAAATATTAAATTATTACTTTTGAAAGTTCTAACCTAAAATAAATGAGCGATATAAAGGATTTATAAAAGTCTGTTATAATCAATACAATTTCTGAATATTAACAAAGTATACATTTTTCTTGAGGTTTTTACATTTTAAATCAACAAACACAAATACTTTAGAGACTTTCAATAAGAGAGAATATATGCTTCGGGGATTTTTCTTTGCAAATTATTTCAATAATATTATTGCGAATAATCATTATTTCGTTAATATTTAAAAATAGAATATGCAGCGATTAATGGTCTATTTTTAGTAGCAACAATTTGTATTTTTTTTAAATATGGAACGAAGAAGTATGTTTTACTTTTTATACATAAATAACTTTAAATAAAAACTGGGCGTCAACATTAGGCATATTCAAAATTCGAACGATTTTGCAATCGAAGCAACGTTGCATTTGTTTTTAATTTTTCGATTGTTATTATTACTTTTGTTAATTTTATTGGCCCACTTTACAAGTACTTACAAGTACGCTTGACACAATTTTCTTTTCTTCAGCCCCAGCACCTTCTACTGAAGCTCCTTTAGATTTAGCTAAGAGATGTGACACTTCTGAATGTCAACTCCCATACTGTTGGTGTTCCAAAGATGGTACTATTATACCTGGAGGACTTGATCCTGAAAAGGTATTTTTATAACATTTTATCTTGCATAGGTTTAAAAAAAACTTTTTATTTGGTCATTTGGTTTTATTTGGTAGTTTCTATTTGGAAATATTTATTTTTATTTTTAATATTATTTTTATTTTTTGGTTAAGTTATTTAAGTTATTGACATTGCCGCTGTGGTCGTCTTTTTTTAGGACGAAACATCTCTAGGAATGGGTGTTAAATGTTAAAAAATATAGTTGCAGTCCTCGTTGACGACTCCAAATATATAAATAAAAAAATAAGTAAAATAATTAGAAAAAAACATATAAAAGCTTTATGTAGAACTCTACATTGAAATATAATTCTATTTCCAGACACCGCAGATGATAATGTTAACGTTTGATGGGGCAGTAAATCTCAATAACTATGATCACTACAAGAAAGTGTTTAATGACAAAATAAAAAATCCTAACGGTTGTCCGATTAGAGGAACGTTTTTCCTTTCACATGAATATAGGTAATATTATTATTTCTTAAGTGTGCGCAATGTTTTTTTTGTTTGTTTGCATTGTCATCTTTAATCAGTGTCATTCTATCAAAAATATTGTCTTAAGTATAGTAGAGAAAATGTCAAGGACAAAGTGAAAAGTGCGTTTAATTAGCACGAAGGTTTGTAAACCTAATTTCTTAACTTAAAGTCACGTTTTGGGATCAGCTTGGGCCGGGATCTGTTAGCTCATCTCATCGAGCCGGCTTGGTCTCAGTAGACATTCATAGCATTCGTAGCAGTTGTATTCTTTCATATTAAAACGAAACTAACCGCAATGTATTAAATTAAATTGTATTATTTCAGCAACTACGTCCAGGTTCAAACATTAGCTCACGATGGCCATGAAGTAAGTGTTCAGATTTTTATCTGACTAATGCAACTTGAGTAAAATATCATAAATGTATAAAAATAGTTCGAAAGTGAAATATGTTTGCCGGCATAGTGAGAGTTAATTTGCATAAAGTTGTATTAGTGTTTATTTATAAATTGTATAATATAGCGCGTATAATATATTTTTCTCCAGAGTAAGACAATTTATTTCTTTTTTATATTTCTTTTTTTATATGTACAGATAGCTACAGGCACTGTATCCCAACAGCAAGGTCTTCAAGATAAGGGTTACGAGGAATGGGCAGGAGAGATGATTGGTATGCGCGAAATCCTCCGGAGATTTGGCAACGTCTCTAGAACCGATGTTGTTGGCGCCCGAGCACCTTTCTTAAAGCCTGGAAGAAACACACAATTTAGTGTGGGTATTAAACTCCTATATTATTCACGCCCCATTTTACATAATGAGTTTTTACTTAGGTTTTAAGATAAGATGACATTTTATACAAGATCTCAATGAAAGTTAAATAGAAGATTCCCATTTAGAATAAAAATAGGTTGTGAATAAATATTATATAAACTATCAGAATTTGTAAGTTATGAGCGATGCAAATGTTTATTTTGACACTGGGAATCTGTTATAATGTCATAAATAAAAGAGACAAAATTTTGGTGAGATTCTGGGGATAAATGTCGGTTTAGAATTATTTTCTTTTTGTTTCGTCTAGTGTTAATGAGTTATAATGATGGAATCCATTACCTGTGTGAATGTGAAGAAATAATCCAAAATATGTGAATGTGTCTTTTTTGGACTTGGTCGGGACTAGACCTGCTGTGTATGATTAATAGTAAATATGTGATGCATAATTTAAACTTTATTTTTTCTTTTTATAGCATTACAACTATTTGCCAGTGTTTAAGTTTATTGCTTAAAGCTATTGTAGTTTTCTTTTACGATTCTATAAATAAATAACTGATGTACATTTTGATTAATTTTCGTTTAGGTATTAGAAGACTTCGGTTACATCTACGACAGTTCAGTCGGAGTTCCTCCACTCCCAATCCCTGTGTGGCCTTATACTCTAGATTATAAAATACCACATGAGTGCAAATCTGGTACTTGCCCTACTAAATCATTTCCTGGTAAGTATTACTAGAATTTTAATTTACGGTTATACATAGTGTTGAAGTCGCGAGGCTAGAGAGGGGTGGGCGGGGGGAAAACAATTTTGGTTCTGATTGAAATAGACAAAAAAATCTTGTCTTAGCTATCCAAAGTAGACTGCCAATTTGCTTGTTGAATTACAAAAAATCTACAAGAATTTAAATTGCTTATTAAAACGTAAAATGCGTCTTAGCCTTTTTACTTATAATTTATATCCTGCTAATACATTAATAGTATTTAAAATATTTGTAAATTTTGCCTCATTAAGAAGTATGTTATACAAATGATAGAAACGCAAGTGTTCGTAACATAGTATGTTAAGGACATAACCGCCTATTAGCATGTGCTTATTCCAAGAATTTTAGTATGCACAATTCTCAATAAGAGCGATCGATGGCGCCACGGCGAGTAGAACTGGTTGAATTTTTAAAAAGGTTACCTCTAATACATTTGTTGAAAATTGTTTTACGATATGTTTTTAAACAGTTAACGTGAATTGAATAATATCAAAAATCTTCTAGAAATTACGACTAACATAATGAGTATTTATGCCATTTATTTAAAGCTACATTAGGCCTATTTTCTAAGAACATTTTAATGAAACTGTTTAGTCTCTTTGATCTTCTATAAAGGTATGATCTTAAGGTCCTAATGTTTAAATCCCTATTTACTTTGATAAATAAATGTTACGATTTATAATATCACGTTCATAATAATATTTTCCTTCTTATAACATTAAATTTATTCTACTTTTCAATTCAAATTAGTATTAAATAAACGATGCTGTTCAGTCTAGCGTAACAGTAACTCTTAGAAACAATCGCTTCCTAAGGGGATTCTATAGGATTTCTTTACGATTTGTTTTCTTTACTATGTATATAACGGTTCATGAAATGTACTTACATTGAGAAAAAGGATACGCCGGTGGGATTCGACCTAGTAACATTAAGACCTTTTACTAATATATAAAAAGTTATTCTTGTTTTTTAAGTTACCACAATGTTTGGTATTTATACTAACGTTTGTCAATTTGTTATTTGAAGCCGTTAGTCATTTCTGAAGTTTGTCATTTCTTTGTAGTAAAAGTTGTCCTTATTCTTGTAGTAGAAATTACGTGACGGTATAAACATAATAAATTGACTCTTTCAGGTCTATGGGAGGTGCCGATTAACGCTCACTACGTAGAGACATTTGAGGGCGGCCATTGTCCTTATTTAGATCAATGTGTCTTACATAATCATGATTCAGATGATGTAAGTACAAAAACCGCATTGGAAAACTACTAAAAAGGAATTTCATTTAAAAATAATACATATTTTCACGATGAAAATCGATGCATAAACTAACGACAGGAAAACTCGTCCGCTATTTCCTTCCTTTCGTTGCAGCCGCAAAGTGTCGATATTGAAGTTTTTTCTGGTTTAGTTTCCTTGCGGATAATAAAAAGGTGTTATATTAATAAATTTGAAGTCCATTATCGAATACAGAATCGTAAAAGTTAATGTTTAGATAGTGTTATCGTGCAGCAGTTTAATTTTATGCTCATTCTCAGGTTTTACAATGGCTTCAAGAAGACTTTAACCGATATTACGAACAAAATCGAGCACCGTATATGATGCCGTTCCATACCAACTGGTTCCAAATCAAGGAGCTCGAGCGAGGTCTACACAAGTTTCTTAATTGGGTTTCTAAATTGTAAGTATGAGGTTCTCGAGGAAACAATTTCCGCTGCAATTTCTTCAATATATTTTGTGCTAAGAATACTTGAACAAATGTTAAGCAATTTGTTCTAAAGATGAGACGGTTTTAATTAGGAAATTCGTTATAATGTTCACGCTGCGTTTTAATTAGCCCCCGTAGATTAACTATCAAAATCACAATGCCTATTGTTTGATATTATTCAAAATCTTTAATTAAAGCTCTTGTAATGTTTAAGGCTTTTCGGCCTTCAATAATTTTCTCGTCTTTTGTACAACTTTTGGCCAGTCTTTCTTTACGAAGTCCTTAATTATTTTTCTTTGTATTTAATTTTGTTTCTTTTGTGTACGTGAAATTTAATTTATTTATTCAATTCAACATACACTTAGATACATGCCGATATGCACATATATACGCATTAAACAATGTCGTTTGAGACGAGTGGTTTCAGAGGTCTTAGGCCTAGAAAAGCTTCCCATCACGTTATCAAAATAATGACAAATATTTGTGTCAACTAAGAATATAACCTGTGGCCTCTGCGGCACAAATTCGCGTGTTAACAAAAAAAAAAAAAAAGAAAATAACAAGGACGCGAGAAAATAAAGTCTTATTAAATGTAAAATTATTTCGAAGTTAATATTAGTTTAGTATGGAGGGAAGCCTGTTCCCCTATTTCACATGTTAAGATGACTTGGAATGACAGTTCGCATATGTCTAATGGTTTAACAATGATGATGAATTGGTTGACACAAATTTATTTATATTCCAGGGATGACGTATATTTCGTGACAGTGACTCAAGCATTGACGTGGATGACCGATCCAAAAGCCGCTAAGGATCTTAATAATTATGAACCCTGGCGGTGTGACAGAAAGGACTTGCCCGTGAAGCCATGCAATATACCTAATAAATGTGCCCTTTCATTCAAACGTCCAGAAATGAATTTCACAGACACAAGATATATGGAAACTTGTAAAGAATGTCCCAATCAGTGAGTTTTTAATTCTTTTAATATTAGACTGGCATGCGATCGTTAGTTAAAGTAGAGTTCAGCCCATGAGGAATCCCCTCATATAATATCCCCTAATTTACTAGATGCACTGAAGTACATATAATAAAGTTACATTAGTACCGACCGATCATTATTAAAGTAAATTTTTGTGTCTAAATATAAGACAAAAATTTATGAAACCTTCTAAAGGAACCTCAGAAGTGAAATGGGCAATAAATTAACACTGTTAGACTCAGGGGAGCTGAGCAGTGAAAACCAACTGAAGGGAAGGCGGTTTGTAAAAAAAACCGATAAATCGACATGTTGAAGAGGCTTGAAGATAAGTCTCAGCTTAAAACTAAATAATTTTGTTGTTCGACAGAGGATCTGGTATTAGCACGTAATTAATAAAGATTAATTATTTTCTCCATTCCAAAAATTAACACAGATTTTATTGTATAATATTGTACTTAAGGTTACTTTAACTAATTTTTAAGGACTTAGGTAATGCGGATTACAATCGCATTTATTTTGATTAGTGTTTAGTGTTTTAAAGTCTTCTAGAATGGTTGTGCCGTGTTAGCGAACTCCCTAAGATTACATGAACAATTTTGTCTATAGGTATCCTTGGTTGGGAGACTCCGGCGGCACTGGTATACCTGGTAAAGACAACTACATACCAGACAATTTGAGAAAATAATTATAAGTTTTTATTTACCTAGACTATACTGAGTGGAATACATAAGCGATTTCATGATGACATCTTATAAATCGATGGTCAACATTTACTTCTGAGTTTTGACGTTCGAATGATTTATGAGGAAAAAATCTTATTTCTTTCGCCTTGTCATTAGTGATTTAGGTTTCTACTAAAATCTAACTATCCGCTGGTATACTCCATGTATGACGCCCAGTGGATAGTAATTTGGAGAAAAATTGTCTTATTTATGCCACTCTGTATAAATAATACCAACGACTAGTCATCGTGCAGCCTATTTCATAAGGATGAATTTTGAGCAGTGACACGTTCATATGATTCCTTTGAGGCATTTTTATTTTATTTTAACGAGTTATCCAAGTATTACACATGAAAATACAAACACAAAATAATCCATATACACAAACAAATGTGGGCAGTTTTATTTATTTGGATAATAATTGAATGTTAAAATAAAATAAAAATGAATGTGTCACTTCTCAAGATTGACTTATACATTTTATTGTTTTATATGCCAACAAATGGTGCCTATTTTATATTTAATCTTTCAATTTATGGTTATGGATGTTTATAATGCTGTCGAGATCATGATTGGAATATTTTGTAATTATAACTTATGTGAAATTATATAATTTAGGTTTAGATAATTCATTATTATTCGATAAAACAATATTTGTTATTGTTTATTTTTTAAAATAAGTTTGATGCCATGACATTCTATAGTAATTGTAAGGTACGCGGCCAAAATAAATAAATAACAGAAAGATTACACAGTACGCACACTAATTTGGAAGGAATGATGTAATAAATATGACCTTTCCATCAGCTCCAATGACGAGGGGCAAATTCATGTTATTAGATCAGATTAATCAAAAATCCATTATTTAATTACTTGAATCTAACGAAATATTCCACGAAATATTTGGACGCTAAGTTATAATCCTTATTTTTAATAAATTCTAAAAAAGTTTTTGTTGTGTTTTATTCAGAAATCATAATCCCTGTTGCTTTGTCTTCTCCGCAGTTATTACTTTTGAAATATAATTATTAAATTTATATTGAATTTCTCTTTAATAAAAAGAAGCAATATGTGCTGAACAACGAGTGCTTAAATTAATTTTCTTAAGAACAATGAAAATCTTTATATCAAAGGCGAAAATAATTTTAAAATTTTATACACTAACATACTTTTATAATAATATCGCGTATAATAATATTTCTTTAAAAAATTGCTAAATGTTGTTTTAATTTACTTGAATCTTTTAAAATTAAAATAATCATTGGTATAATATAGAACTTAAACAAATAGCAACAATGACCGAATAGTCCAATCGGGTATCATTCTAATTGCGTTTAAATGACTATCCTATTTGGTACACTGATCGAATGTGTACCAAATGTGTAATGTGTGAAAGAATAGAGATGCAAAGTACTCTCGTTTGTAATACGGTTTAATTTCTAACAATGATTAAAATATTTTGGCGATTGTCTTATGGTTTCGCGCAATAAAATAATGATTTATGCTTCAATAGCTTTATAGAATACAGATGCGTTCAAAATTAGTTACCCGCGTATATTGTATTTGAGAATGGCGCGCAAAGTTCGCGGGAACTCCCTGCCAGAGATTTAATTTGAGATTGTAGCGTGGCGGGCGCGGTGGCTCTAACAAAGTTTTCCCATATTCACATGTATTAGCTGCTCGTACCACGATTTGTTGTTATGCTCCTCACCCTATTGCTTTCGCCACGTGCTGCCAGTTTCTCTTCAACTCAAGACTACTTTTGCTCTAATCAAATATTATACCTACATTAACTCTGAGTTTTTTGAACTTGGTTTTTCAAAAGTTGACACTTATAAATCTCATCAGATTTAGTAATTCAGTCACTAAATAGAGTTCTTAGTTTAGACGAATGTTTATTATTTAATGCCCTGAAGAATTATAATATTTTGAATATTAATGTTGTACATACGTAGTTACAGTTATATATTGCTATTATATAACACACGTAATAGGTTACGAAATATTTTTGCCAAGTGGCTGGCGTATGGGCTCGCTCGAGCGTACACGAGAGCCTCATAAAATATAATAAGACTGCCACCAGGCTTCTAGAAATTCTCTTCAGATATAGAAAATACAATATGCAAATATAGTATATTGCTCTATAGAACCTGCATGTGTTGATACGAATATTTTTCGTTGCCTCATCCAATGAAAAAAACAACTACATAATTTTTCACTTTTAATACAATTTTAATACAAGATTGTGGTAATTATTGTACCAACTTCGTCTCTCTCGAGCTATGTAATCTGAGAGTATAAATAGATAAGTAGACAAAACAGATAACGAACAATAATAGAAGAAAATGGAAGTCATGAAACGTGAAACAGCGCTAAACAAACAAACAAGTTTCGCGTACATAGCATCTTAATCACATACAAACGGAGAGGAGTGGTCATTATTTTGCCTTATCAAGTACAAACGAAGATAAAAGGGACAAGTTATTCTTGTGGACGACATTTTTATGTCTCCAGAATAAGGAAATAACGAACTCATAAATGGAAGTGGGACGATAAACAAGCTCACAGATAACAAAAACGTCTTTGAGAACATAATTGTGGAGTTCCTCAAGATGCGGAGTCGATATATGTACAGTATTCAAGAAAAGATCTGACCTCTCATCTATTTTTATATTATATATCTTGATTTATGTCTATTAATAGTAGACATCAAAATCAGAAAATCAAATAACATTGATATACTTATAAAAACATACCAACAAATATATATTGCTACATACATTTTTAATTACTTAATTTTATAATCCGTATTCTAATAATGTTGCCAGTACTAACTTATAATTGATCATCTGTGTCATCACACCAGCGACATACTATCTTTCTAACACATGTGGTGTTAATTTTATAATAAAAGTTATAGTTAGTGTTTCTACAAGTTGAGCACAAGATTTTAAAATCCCCAAGGCATATCTCTCGACGTGCACCGTTTATAATTAAGAGAGTTGCTTGGACTACGATGTTGGACCTCATTTAGTTTAAAGTGAGGTTACAGATAAAATTATTATCTGCACGTGGTAAGAGATTGCTAATTATATACTTACACATGCAATGGACTGCAAATTAGGTTACGTTAGGTTAGTCCATGTGTTACGAGTATTAGGAAATGGTAACACAACCTAGACTAAAAAATAATAAACGTTTACGCTTTTTAAAAAAACATATTTGTTCCGATTGAAAAATTAAACAAAAAAAAAAAAACAAATGTAAGACATGAAGATATATTTTCCAGGAATATTCATTATATTCCGAATTCTTATTGTCTTCAAGAATATAATTTCATTTAAATGTTACATAATATCGTAAGGCCCCTATCTCTACCCTAATTCTTCCTATGCGATGCGCTTTCTTATATTCTCATCGCGAAATCGTCCTCCAGCATCGGAGCCATTCGAGACAGATAAAATTCGTGGAGCGTTTGTATTCTTGCCGGGAAAAATAACATGTTCAATCTGATAAGGGCCTGTCGTCGGTTCGTCTGGATGCGGGACGAACGAGTTCTTCCAATCGTTTCCCGCGGACGTACCAATACGGCGACGTTATTTGGGAACAATCCTCCATCTTTTATTACTCGAGATGTTTTCTTTTGCGATTGCTGTGGGAAATTGCTGTTTTTCTGTTTATATAAAGCCTTGAATGTTGTACTTGGTTAGATAACGTTTAATAGAATTTGTTAAATTGAGCCAACTTATTTGATGTAAGTATTATTCAACTGGAATAATGTTATGTTCAATTTATATTATAACAATTAACAAAGTATGACTTGGATGGCTTTGCATGCTTAAAATAGATGACTACAGTATGGATATTAATAATTTAATTAGTCATTAATCAAACACCATTTTAAAACAACTTAATAATATAAAATTATTAGTATTAATCATGAATTCCATTAAAGATATAGATATACTCAAAACAATAGTCCGAAATAAATGGATACTGCTTATTGTGTAGATACATGTGTTTTGTCATCACAAAATTGCGTCATAGGACAAAGCAGTCTCTGATTATGGTACGAAGGTGAGTCGGCGAGGTATCAAGAAAAGGAGTTGATATAAATAATGAAGATTTAAACATCAATAGTGTGTAAAAGGGAATATTTCTAAATTATTGCGACGCGACGTACCGGTTGTCCTCAACCATTATGATTTTGTTCGCTATGAATACTCGTACATGCCTTTTGTTTGTTATTTTTAATTTCAGCTTGCGTATTGTTCATGAAACAAAAGCGAGTGTTATTGTTGTCGGACAAAGTTCATTTAAATTCTGCCCTCAGGACGACTATAGCTAGTGTAAAGTCAGTTAATTTATACTATACATCTATAAGAAGTAAAGTGAAGTTAGTTAATAGTTTGTACTTATATAACTGGACACGTGACTTATCTTAATGAACTTAGGCGGAAGTGAAGTGTTAACTTCAGGGATTAGTCAGTTGGTTATTGAGTTTGACTGAGGTGTTAGGTTAGTTAAAAATATATAATATATCTGTTTGTTATTTTCGAACGTGACCTAACTAATACAAGATACTTTTTGCGGTTTACTATTGCGCTTGTTTTAGATTCTTGTAATCTGAAGTTTGGAAAGCTTTACAACCATCGTGGTTGTGGTTGGAAAATAAAGTTGGTAACTCTAAAGAAGAATGCTATTCACAACTGTTTTCAAGAACACTTATATAAGATTTTTATAAAATTCTAATAAGAAATAGAATACAAAATAACAATAACTGAAAAATACTTAGCGTTGATGTAAATGTAATAAAATAAATAATTCGATAAAAGTCAATTTATCGATTGATTACTTAAATTGAACATCGGTCGGGCGACAATTTTATCCACAACAAAAGGGAAAATGTTTTTGCAAAAAGGAGAGTGAAGAGGAAATTTCCACAATTTGTTAATGGCTATAGAGGACAAGTTTTTATGTGATTTTTAATTACAAAGTCATTTATGAAAATTTACTGTATTCTTAAGACATTTAAATACGCTTTTAATAAAAATATTAGCTTAATTATTTTCTAAAGAGAAGGGATAAGTAGACATTTAGAATTTCCAAAATGTCAAATGAAGATGTCGCGAAGTAATAGACATTGGAGTATTTGAGGTCAATGCGACGAATTTGGCGGCAAATTTACAACTTTTTCTTGGGTCTATTTTGGGTTGAGGGAGGCCGTAAACTTGAAGGCAATCTCGCCACACCACGAGGTCCAAGTTATTTCACAGAATATTGCTCGGCGCGTGACTAATAAAATGACAAATAGCAGTGACACGGTACCGTAGGTCGTCTCAATTTTGCCGGCTGTGAAGTTCGCATTCCAGACCTCATTCTCTACCTGTGCAACCCTAATCCAATTTATTCACATCCGCGCTGATATGAGCTTGTGCGTCATAAAAACGGTCAACTGTTTTCTTTTATGCAGCTTACATTTTTAGGGTGGTGGCAATTTGGAACTCTGTTATTTTCATTGTAAATTAAAAACAATATCTTTAAGTTATCGTCTACTTATATATACAAGTTTTTAAATGTAGGTACATAATAGAGGAATTTAATATTCACTTTGGCATATAAAAGAGATCGAAGCTGTAAAAAGGAAAGAGAATTCAAGCGATGAAAATTCTCGACTCCACGTTACACTACATTACACATACCTAAGTCGTTAACTTTATTCCTTTTTTCGCATTGATATTATCACGTTCAACAATCTGATACAATATGTTTATCAACAGTGGTGTCAAGAAGACATGTTACTATTAGAACAAAACACAATATGCTATCAGAAACAGGCGCAGCCATCACTGGTCCGCGCTGACATTGACAAATAAGGCGCTCAGAAAAAGATCCCATTTTCCTGCCGGGCGTAGTATTGTGGCTAACAATCTTCATTATACTATTATTAATATGTTTTAAACAAATTTTCTACCTTATTTATAAAGCTAAAAAGATCATATTTGTAAAAGTGTTCTGTGCCGATTTTGCAACTATGAGTGTTATTGTATGTACGGGCTGGAGCCAAAAGGAGGCAATATTACGAATTTAATCTCGCGTAGATGCGGTATCGCTGAATTGCTGCACCGTTTTCTGTTTGCGTTCCCGAGTACGATACGCAGGAAAATCGAGATATCGTTCATGATGAACGAATGAATGAAACGAGGAAAATGTTTAAATGGTAGATGTTTTCATTGTAATTTATTTTTATTTTGATATATGTTTTCGATTACTTGTCTTTGGCTCAGAACTCGAAGGGAATATAAAATATATTTGTGATGAGAACAAAATGATTCATTCCAATTTGATTACATTTTAAATAAATCTATGAATATTTTTCTTTGATTATTTTTTCACTTAAGTTGCAAAGAGTAAATTATATCTTTTAATATTTTGTTGAAAGGTCTTTATAATGGTTTATGGTTTAGACGTAATGTTTTTTAATAAATAAGTGAAAAGGTTTATCGACAAAGTTACTACAGGCCATAAGAGTGGTAAATGTCCAAGGCGAACGAATTTACCAACGCAAAACGTGACAAGAAAACTAACTAGCATAGAAACACACAGTAAAAGCCACCGCTTTATTGCTTGACAAATATTTTATTTTTCTTGGTGGCGGCGTCGAAGTGGTGTTGAACGCTCGACCAAATTTATTTCCAACGGTAACTGTACACGGACGCTATAAAAGTCAATTAAGTTAGATACTTTACGTTAAATTTTCAAACTTCGGCCCATATATATTATAAAACTAACAGCTGACCCTCAACATTGTATGTGAAACGAAATTTTACGAAGTAGATCCAGAAGTATAGGAGGGATAGAAACAGCTAATTTTTGTTTTACTTTGGGAAAGAATTGGGCATTAGTCACAAAGAGTTCTAGTACTATACAAAAACGTTATATTTGTTCTCAATTAATAATCATAATAGTGCGGCAATTTTAAAGAAATAAACCTAAGGTTATATAAAATACTTTAAAAATTATTATTATTTTAATAAATTCATCAGTTTGTGTCTCATCTTGTACCTTTTTTATCACTTACACATTCATTTCTAGTCTAAAAAAGTAATGAATTGTATAATTACTCAAATATATTTTTTAATAAAGACATTTTTCGACAAATAACACAGCGTAGTCAATCATGACAGCAAATGAGTCCAGATACAAGAGTCACACTCCATTAGCTTTCAATATCCGCAAACGCAATCCCCGTTGTTTATTTTCCGATTTGTTTCCTGCATTCGGAAAACCTTATAAAATGCGAGATTGAACTGACTTTTTTAAACATTTTTATTTACATTAAATATTTTATTTTTAAGTTTGTTAACATCATGACTACTTTTACTCTCCTCAGCACCATTGAGCTTAATATATTTAAAATTACGAGGAACAAAACTGTGAAAGATTTTTAAAATTGGTTTTACATTTTATTTAAAGAAAAAGGCATATTAATTTATATATTTATTGCTCACAAGTTAACCTCTGTCTTCAACTCTTTGATGTTACTAAGAATAGCTGTAGAGGTACATATTGAAGGTGGTTTATAACTGTAACCCCAATTGTATATTGACTCGCATAAATTTCGTTTGACATATCCCTGGACATTTCAAGATTGTATATTTTAGCTGCTTGATCACTTAAACTTTAATTCGGAATATATTTCTTATTAATGGTGTTATTTAAATTTTAAACTCTCATCCAATAAATATAATAGTGATATAATTCAAATTAAATGTTATTTTATAAAATCATATGTGTTATTTTCACGCGATTAAACCACAATTGTTAATTACTTCGCAGGTACTTAAATATTAGTGTGAAAATTATAATAAATGATACTATGTGCTATTCGTGCCTCTACTAATGACAATTAGCACGCAAACGATGCTCTAAAAGCTTTTTTATTACCTAACAGTTACTACGAATTTTGATTAATAATATCTTACCTGAATTCTATTATACATTTATGATCTAACCATTTACCACTTTATGCGAGTGAATTAACTCCATTACTGTATATTTTTAGGTTTATAGAAAATTATTTTATTATGCAACGAAATAAAACCAAATGGGATATAATGATAACAATTTAATATTTTAAAATAAGTAAATAAACAAAATAAAATATTTGTTAACTTTGGTCTGTTGGTTCAATTTCCGTATATGCTACGTAATTTTGTACGTAGTGTATTCTTTAGTATATCTAACTTTGTGACCACAGAGTAATTAAGTCTGCAGACAAGAATTCCTAAATCAGCTTGATGTGACGTGAGTACACTGCCCAGTGCCCAGGTTGACTAAGTAGACAGAGACTTTGTTGATAACACCAGCCTAATCATCTGATTAATCTTTCCACATTACGTGAAAGAAGTTTATGTCGCATATCATAAGAAGAGAATGAACTCCGCATAAAGCCTTTGTTATTAACATTAATTACTTATGTAGAATTAATTATTAAAACCCAACGCAAAATTAAACATAAGTACGGTGCGTACGCCTTACGAGAAAATGGCGTAAAACATAATCTCTTTGGAGGAAATTGAATAATAAGGCTTTCATACGCGAAAACGTAAACGTAGAATAAAATACTCTTCCCTAAATCCAATAACATTTGATATGGGAAGCTGCACCTACTTCCTGATCCCTACTTGTAACTCGGCCGTGTACCCGTTTTGTATTACATTCGGATCACATTACCTTTATTAAAATCTTATTTAAATATATCTACGAACATTTCATTTGTTTAACTAATTTGACTCAAATATAGCAGAGACTACACAAGGAATAGATTTACTTTTTAAATATGTCTTCACCTAATGAGCTTGCGATTTTTAAATATAGGTACACGTAATAATCATGAAAATTTGTGTAATTTAAAAGTCTTTATGGAGCTATAGTATGGTTTTAAGCCGCATAACGACTTTTAAATTACTTAAGATTTATAAATAACTTGAATCTATAATAAAAGAAAAAAATAACAATATCATTAATATCATAATAAAACTTAGAAAAATAAATCAAATGTAACGAAATATAGTTACTGAATGACTACGAATACTTTTTGAATAACCCGAAAACTTTTTGGGTCGCTTCTATGAAAGGCTCATTGGGTTGCCAAAATTCTTTTTTGACTATTTACAAAGTCGGTAGAACATGTCTAACATTGATTTTATTATTATTTTATTTAAAGAGAATTTAAAAGTGTTGCTGTTGTTATTTATTAAATCTTATTATCTATACTAATATTATAAAGAGGAAAGATTTGTATTTTTATATGTGTGTATGTATGTTTGTAACGAATTGGCTCAAAAACAAATGGACCGATTTCAAAAATTCTTTCACCGTTTGAATGCTACATTATCACTGATAAATATAGGCTGTATAAATTACAGGAAAAAATAAGGATCCTCACTAAAACTATAATAACGTAACCCAAGGTTGCCAAAAATTGCCATAAAATTTCTTTCATCGCCTTTTCTAAAATTCTAAATGTTTAAAAAATAAATGTCCACCCGTGCGGAGTTGGGACGGGCCGCTAGTATAATATAAATCTTAATTAGTATAATGTAGCTTTGTTGCCAGACTATTTTTAAAAATAAATGTTTCTCTTGTTATCTATCAATTTATACAACAAAGGAAATAAAATCCTACAATTGAGCTCAATATCTGCAAAAGAATGAAAAACTATTTAATTTAATTGGCTTAGGACCAAGAATTATGAGGAAATTGAAGGATTATTGGAGTGAATTCTTTTGTGTTACAGTAATACTCGTAGTATACTTATTTTGTTTTATTTTACATTTTAATTTACGAGCGAATCCACTTAATAAAAGGCGGATCTTTTTCTGCAGAATAAAAAGTGTCTTTATGCAAATTAACATCATTTATTAATCAATCACTTGCCAGTTTATTTAGATAAATGAAAACAGACAGATATGTTTTGTATTTTGTAAAGTAATAGGTATATTTTAAAACATTTTAGACCTATTTTCTCTTCTTCATTTTAAGCATCTTATAAGTAAATAAAAATACGGTGTAAAATTAAGTAGGGTTCAGATTTGAATACCAATTCAGAAATGTCACTGCTAGACATGTTACAGTAAATGCGTCAAATAATAATTTCATGACAGCAATTTGGTTTGTCGGTGAATCCCCAATGGATACAATCTGCTTATAGAAGTACAAAAATACGCTTGAACAATTGTTGGCTAAGTGTTAAGTCACGTCGCAACTTTGGCGTCATGAGACCCACATTAGCGACCTTTTGTTAGACCCTTTTACCAGATCAGAAGGCATTTTTCAAACAACAGAAAGCTTTCGAACGTGACGCTTTTATTCGTCCATTATTTCAAAAGTCACTGTTTAATACTTTTTTAAAACCCTAATTATTAACTGGGAATAATTATTTTAAACCGACTTTACCGCAACTGCGATAACTAGAAAAAATCGAAACGTTCAGATTATAATTTAAAAATAATCGATAGTAAGCCACATAAAGCCTTTTAAATTAGTTACTCGTAAATTCAATTCGATTTTCCACCATGTCATCTTCAAATGGCCTGTAAAGATTTCTATTACGATAGCTTTTTAAAATTTTCCAAAATATTCCGACACAAGCCATAAAAATAGTGAATATAAAATTCACTGGGTTCCCAAAGGAATAAGTTTTGCATTTGAGAGTATTCGGCAATGCGCGAACATTTTATATGCACCAATCGGCCTCTCGACCCCCTACCTATTCACGAATCGAGTTTATCGGCCCGTCTGTTACTTCACCCTATCCTCATTTTCTAAAATAAAATTTAGGCTTTGTTTTTTTTTACGAAATAAGGAAACTTTAGTTTACGCAATAAATTCGCATTTAATATGTCATTTTGTTTTTGGTATCAAATAAAATTAAGTTAAATTCACTAGAGAAGACAGAGAAAGAACGTTATTATATTTACGTTGTTGACCCAACGGACTAATGCGGTTTAGTCAATTACTAGAGCTCTCCGTTTTTGCAAATAAATGATTTTATTCAATTTCGATTATTTACTAACTCATTGTTAGTGAAAAATATTTCTTCTGGTATGGCTTCTCTAGTGTATGTAACTCAATGGCTTTTTACACTGTTTCCCGTGTTAAAATCTGTACATACGCATATCTCAAAATTAAATTATAAACTACAATAATTGCTTTAATAAAACGCAAATACAATTTGAAAATGTAGTACACAGCAAAATGGATTTATTGTGGCGTGAAATAAAATTAAAAGCATGCGCTTTGGCTCGGAGCGTTGAATCATGGGATAGAGTGTATCGCGGATCCCCCGAGGGTTTTGGCAACCGATACATGATTGTGCACTTTGGGGACGAGAGAGAGCCGATGTCCACCATCTGACCCCGTTGTAACGTCGCTCGTGCACTATGCAATACTACGCTTTCTACATTTACATACGGTGTGACCTTTTTTTAAACACAAATGTATTTTCTAACGCAATAGATAAAGAATATTATTGTATTTAAAAAAAAAGTTATGAATTATTTGATTGAACCATACAGATACCTATATGTAGGACTGTATATTCATTATGATTTTTCTCTGTAAAATACAGAAACACAATGTTGCAACACAGACAGCTTTGGTAATGACGTTTCAAGACAGAATACAAAACGTGGAACGAGCACCGACTAGATATTGAAATTGTTTTCCATTATTTGTATTTTAAGTCCTAAAATAGTCATTCTCCATTTTGTGTATGTTGGTATTCTTTTTTTAATACATATTTGTCACTTAATTGCTATTTTATATTTAAACTAGCTTTTGCCAGCGGCTTCGCTCGCGTTAAGAAGTATTATTATTAATTAGGTTTAGTTTGTGTGGCTTTACTTTTGTTTAACGTGTGTTAAGTAGTTATCACCATTCCTGTCGTGGGTCATAATTGAAAACTTGCTCCAGTTATTAACAACATATCTGTCAATTTTTAATTTCAGTTCAATCAGTCGAAAATCTAATAAGATTTATACAAACTTTCATCCCCTATTTTATCCCCTTAGGGGTGGAATTGATCAAAATCCTTTCTTAGCGGATGCCTACGTACGTCATAACCTGCATGCCAAATTTCAGCCCGATCCGTCCAGTGGTTTGGGCTGTGCGTTGATAGATCACTAAGTCAGTCAGTCACCTTTGAGTTTTATATATATAGATAAACAATTTAAAGTGTGATGCAGCTTCATTAATCGTGACGAATATATTAAATGGCGAGTTAAAAACACTATGCCGAAGAAAATATGTATGCAGTCACGGAGAGTGTAATTTATTTTGTTCATAGAGTAGCGAGTGTACTAGATGGGACAGATAATTTAAAATAAATAAGCATATAAAATCAAACGATTTTAGATTAACACATAGAATATAAACACTAACTGAATGGTATTAGTCCGCTGGACTTATATATATCGTAGTAATAATGTGGTTCTCGGTATCTTCTTTCGTATACAAGTTTGTACCATATGTAAGTCAATGCCCATAATCAGTTTTCGTAGTAAAAAACGTTGTATATCAGTAGCTCAATTGTAGAGCAAATTTTATAAGTCGAGAGGTGCTGACGGTTATAAATTACATCGCTATTTTCCATTTTGTACTCCCACGGCTTTCACTTACACTTACGGCGGTAATAATTAAAAAAAAAAAACTTATGATAATTAATTGAGCAATTACTGATTGATGTTTGAAATTATCCGTGAGCATGATTTTTTTCGACGGCCACTGTGACGCTGTAATTAGCACGTGTGATACGTGGTAGTTCCGGGTTCGATTTGTAATTGAAATTTGAAACACATATTTATGAATATTTACCTATATAACAAATAGGTGCCTATTATTAAATAAAAAAGTAGGTACTTTTAGAATGTTGTTTATATGTTTGTGGTGTTCTCGTCCTGATACATGGTGTGTGTATGTATATGTATTTATTTATTTACTTTAGACATAGTTAGATTTTTGGTTTTGGTATTTTTAATTTGATATTTCAAAAACTATGCAGTGTCGCTGTATCCATCAGTGCTGTACAGCATCGAACTTTAAACACTTTAAACATCGGATTAAACAATCAGAATAAACGTAATAGTAAGCCGCATTGAATCTTTTATTAATTTAACTAAATGTTTTTCCCAAAGTAAACAAAGGCTTAAATATATTTATTGTTTGTTTAAATTTCCTTACGTAATATAAAGCTGTTACGTCTTTGTTCGAAAATGAAGTTTCCAGAATGTAATATTATGTTCCTGTAATAGCTATGTCATAGGCAAAGTTGGAGATGAATAGCTTTTCATATAAAATTGAATTCCGCGGTTCATTGATTTTCAATTTGTATGGCGAACACCAGAGCTCGGGAAAAGGGACGACTTACGGGTTTTTGAGAGCCAAATAAATCGAGAACTAAGAAAGAATGGTGACAATAAATTCTCACGAAAATTATTAAGCTACGTTCAACAAAGATTTCAAATTGTTTATCGCATTTTTTGATGAAATCCAAAATATTATTCTTGTATTTGTCAGCAATAATATTTAAATTATGTCTTGGGAAATTACAATATCTATAATTATTATTTCTGAAAAATTATTTCAATTTAAGAATTACAGTAATAATTTTATTATAGAATTAAATATTTTGTGTAAAAAGTAAGTACGATGTGAACAATCCTTATGTAATTCAAACAGCAATTCTCTTTAACCAAAATAGGTATTCGTTGAAATGAAGCAGAGCGAATATCTACGAATATATTAGAAACACAGTGAGCCTCAGATGCAGCGACATTGGCAATGCATTCACGTCCCACGTCATTGGATACGGTCGCCTCAACAGATGTATTGAGGACCTAACAGGATGTGTCGCAAATAGAATGTGAAGTGCATACCGAAGTACCATCGATCCACCCTACACTCTAAGAGTCGATTTTCCCCTGCATTTGCCTCCACTACTATGCGGCTCGCATAATATCGAATGCTGATTTACTTTATGAAATAGGATAAAGTGAACACTGAACATATCGCACGATCTTGCCTCGTATATAAGATATGGGAACTATAATCCTAAAACGTGTTTAATTTTCATAAATTGTGATTAAGCGTATGAAAGTTAAAGGCATGTATGTCGTTTTGGGTGTCATGAAATGTTATGAAAACCTCAAAGGGCGACCGCGACAGTCCCTCGACGCACATTTTCCTTCGTCAGTAGAAAATTGTCACCTCACTCCGGTGTCTTCATTTGCAACAAATATAGCCCTCACCCTGCGGCCGGGCAATAAATTGCTGACTTTTACTTGCCACAGTCTTTTTCTCAGACGTACAATTTTTCAGGCTTTGTGTTACATAACAAAACGAAATTTATATCAATTACTATTTGCCTGCGGCGTTGGGCCCTTGAATTAATTTTCTTCATATTTTTTGCAGGATCTTCAAAAGTATTATATTTTCGATATACATAAAGTTCAATATATAATATATTAGTATGTTTTAAAGCAAATATACCACAAATTATACAGTTTGTGTAAATCAACCGCAGTCAGACTTCCTGATCCCAAAGGGGAGCTAGCCATTATTTGGATTAGCGGTAATAGCGTTCAAGTCCTTTGACTTGGTTAAATCCCGTGCAACACACAGTCAATGCGTTTACCTTTGGGACGGTTTTAGCCAAAATGGGGCATTAACTACATTTATATGCGATACGTGTTTTGTACATTTATAGACGATTTTGAATGAGCCGTCGCTCTTGTATTGTATGAGTAGGGGTAACAATATTCCATTCTATTCATTGAGGAATATACGTATATCAAGGAAGACAAATTTAATGATTTTGTACGAAATATATACTATATATATTTATAAGATAAATATTTGTTCACTAGACCAATCATTGTAGCATAATAACTTTATGCCACTTCTTTTTTCTAGATATATTCTTTATATTATTTATTAATTTATTATTATATTTAAATTTGAACTTTTTTCTCCATCGTAAGCATAATTTCATTCTCAATACATCGTAAAATTATGTAAAATACGGAGGCTTAAATTTCTTTTTTGGTGTAGGTTTTTTAAATAGACGAGCGCCGCTGATACATTATGTATAGTAAATATTATTAAATTGAAATTGGCTTGGAGCGAAAATGCTACACGACTTTCTGCTTAGGAGATTGACGTGTGACATACGCCTAAGTGGAATCGTATTACATTTTAATGTATATTTTATCATTAATTTTCCTCCTTCATATCGTTTATGCTTTTGACATATATGATAAATTTAGCCTTTTCCTTCAAATTATCTTGCAATTTCGTTCTTATTGTAACAATCATTTTGTAATATTCATAATTAATAAACTTTTATTTCTTTCATAATTTTACGACTTAATATTTAAGACGACTAAGGGCCGGTAACGCAACTCGGATTAAATTTAAGTAAACTAAACTCATTTTATTGATAGCACCTGTGTTGTGTTGTGTGAAATGAAATAATCTATGAAGAGGTTAGACTCTGAAGAAATCTCATATATGTCTTTAAAGCTTTTTGAGTGCAGACCAAGATCGCCTTATACTATAGAAGAGGGATTGAATTACCGGCCTTGACTATTTTCTATTTCTGGCGTAACAATTGTACGTAAAAAAGTTTTTGTTATAAATATCATAAAACATTATTATCGTCAATTGAACGTTAGAGAAGAAATTGAAGTGTCAAATCCAGACCGTTCGTAGTTGACAATTTGACAATAAAGAAAACAGCTTTTGTTTAAGTCTACAAAGATTTTTTTATTCCGTTTATGATTGACTTGTTGATTATGCTGTCAAATAAAGGCACTTTTTCATTTTACACGACACTGGCTATATGAATATTAATTAACATTTTCCCTTTGAGAAGTTCGTTCCCTTATATAAATTTGTAAATTTTCGCTTGTCGTGGTCTGCCGACGTTATACCTGCCTTAATTAACTACTATTCGTATTGCCTTGACAACGCTTTTCATTATATTAATATGTTTTGTAATATGTATTAAAAAGTTTGATTTATATTTGTAATTAAACATAAATACTTTTTTATTAATTTACTAATGAAATAATAATGATATACTATTATTTAATAATATATAAATCCTTCTACAAGTAATAAATAAAGTAGTGAATATAAGACTTTTATTTTTGTGACTATAAATATATAAATAAATATTCAACAAATATTTTTCTTCACATTGCACCAAATATCATCGCTCACACCAACAAAGGTTAGCTGGTAGATAATGCCGACGGCATTAAGCACGCCTATGTGAAAAAATTATTTATTTTTTTGTAATAAAGAATTTATTTATTTTTATTCAACCGTTAGCTCTTATATCTTATATTATAGCGTTATAAAGACAAAATGATATCTGCAACAAAAGTCATTTTATATAATTTCTACTATAAATATATTTTTTATTATTAACAATCGGTTGCCTACATTAACAAATTAATTAATATAATGATATAAAGTTCTCCATTGCAACTTCACAAACTACCAATTTGTGTTTGTGCTGCGTTCCACGTTCCCATACATTCCAAGAAACTTTGACTACATTTAATTTCACCTTGTTATATGAAAACCACAATGTCGCAATGAAAGACACCCTTTGTGTTTCTGTCACCTTTTACTACGAGATGTGGATACGTACGCGTTCTTGTTTTTGTACATTGTATTTTTTTGATGAGAAGTCTTAATAATATAACAAATCGTATACGGGTAAAATATATAAACAAATACCTAATGATGCAATATTAAAACGCTGGTATACGAGTAGGGAAACTACTTTTTTGAAGGTCGCATGCTACTTCTTCAGTTTATTTATTATTTGCATTCTATTCTACGTCAAGTTAAAATACAGTTTAGAACAGTTCAGATTTGTAGCGCGTTTCAAATTAAACTAAAAACTGTTTCCTTCGCCAGTTTTAGTATAAAGTTACAAAAACATGTTAAAACCTTAAGCGCTCGATTACCATCTAACTTATAATTAACTAATTAAAGCTAGTTTATCATCTCTAGTTATAAAAATAAATAAACGCCGAGTTATATACAGGACCAGAGAAGCCACTAGAAAGGATCGACGTTATTACACTTACATTATTAGCCCGGTACGAGCTGATGATGTTTAGTCAATCACTAGCGCTGTCTATGCTACGACGTGCTTCTATGTTTAAAATTAATTAATAAATTTATTCGACTAATTATGTTTATCTATTTATTTTTATATTTGACTTATCTGGTTTATAACTCTAAACAAAGGATATTCTGTAGCTTCCATTGACTTGCCTTTTCAAGTATATTTAAAATAATGAAAATAGACGAACTAAAAACGGATGTAATGTGCGGTATAATAACTTGATTTCCATCGTTGGCAATGATCCAGGTAACACGTGCCTATAATTATATATGTTAATGCGTATGCTGTGGTAGTAGGAGATAAACCTTAACGACTTCCTTAGATAAAGATAAAGTTGCGTTGAAATTTTAGTTCCGTAGTTGAAAGTTTATTGCCGAATTGCGTGTAAAAGCATGTAATCAAGCAGTTGCCATCAGACATTGATTACTTTTGGTGATTGCGTATGAAGTTACAAACATTAATAATGATTGGGCCGTGTTTAACGATCTTCGATTAATTAGTTTTGATTATTCGTCGGCTCTATTTACTTAAGGATACGGAATGATGCGTGAAGAAGCTGCGTGAGGGATTGTGATGTTTAGTTATTATTATGTTTGCTTACTAAATATATCGAGTTACAAAAGCCGGAGATTAATAAAGAAAATCCTCGACTACGAAAGTAATGAACGAACATTAATTTCATTAACATCAAAGAACTCTACATTTCCTAATTAAAGAAAACCTTTCTTATAGAACAAAATACAGTCTTTCATTAAAGTACAATTTAAGAAACAATATAATTGCACCCATTTTAACGTTATTCCAGACTTTGTTCTAGTTAGAGAATCCACAATTTTCCTCGGAGACAGATTGTAGGTAACGACCAATTAGAGGGTTCCAGTGACCGCACTTCCGACGTCTACGGAACCAGAACAGTCCCTCGCCTTCAAACAGGAAGTAGACAACTTGGACGAACACCCACACGCAATTTCCTTCATCCTTTTCATTTTCACAAATACTATAGAATATAATCATTGTTAGGTCAAATAAAAGTTTGACATCGTTCAGAAATTGGGTCATTACATCAATGTTCAAACTTAATGGAATAACACTATTAATAAAAACAACTTCTACTCTATTCTAGTTTTATCGACATCCTGAGCGTAAAGCGATTACGCGTGACTGACAATGTTCTGATTGCGAATTGTAAATAAGACAAATTCCATACGTAGTTTTGTAAAAAGAACCTAAATTAAGCAATAATTGTGATGGTAGGCTATATAATAGTAGGCATTAAGTTAAATATATTAGAGAAAATATCAGTTACAAAGTTATTACTTCACATGAATTGGGACCAGAAAATTTTAGATATATAAATTTTTTTTTTTGGATTTATATTCGATGGTTTAGGATTCTTATTTAAACAAAGTAGTCTTGTAAAGCAAAAATAATAACACGTGCCACATTCGCAATATTGAGTGATGGCATAAATTACATTTGGTATGCTTTTCTAATACGTTTAACTCGATGGTTGTAATACAAAAGCTATCAGTTGTCTAAAATAAGTTGAAAATATTATAATAAAATTCTGTATGAGAACGTGTGCAATGAGTTAAATGGAGTTATAACGTACGAGTTTAATTAAAACCGAAAGTAATTAGCTTAAAAAATAACACAGATTAATAGCTCAGACGCTTATTAACAAAGCAATTGTAGCCGAAGCTTAATTTTGAAAAAAACCAACAATGGAAAATAAAAATGGAGTGAGCGCCGCCCTCTCGTCCTAATGAATGAGGAGTAATTTCAGTTTAAATAAAAGAGCGAACAATAAAATACCCATTTTAAAACAGAACGACGAGCAAATTGCTCCGTGGCATCCAATTCTCTCATAATGCGGAGAACACTTAACATGATAATTTTAAAAATAATTTATTTACTGTCATTGTACGTTTATATTCAAATTGCGTTTTCTTATAATCGCCTTTATGTAACCCTTTTTAGCAGATATTCATTAACTCATTTTTCCATTCTGCGGTGGTACCACCACTTTTAAGTGTTTAGATGTAGGGCCTTCTCTGTTTACGTGGCTTACAGAAGTTTCCTTGGTAGCAGCTCTTCTCTAGTCCAGCGTCAGGCGGAATAACTTTAGTTCCTGTGACAATAACATTACTTTAAAAATATTATTTAAAATTTGAATGTGGTTTAATATTATAATTAATTTTTTTTAAAATATATGAAAATAGATAAAGTGATTAAGATAAAAGAAACAAAAGTTTACCTCGTTTGTAGGATAGGTTTTGGTATTGAATGATTGGCCGCGACCCAAGCTACGGTATCCAGACGAACTGACGACAGCAACTATCAGATGGTATACGTTATTTTTCTCCAAAGGAATACAAATGTCTTGCCAAATTGTCTTTCAGCAAAATTGTCCAATTTAGAAAGCAATTTCAGTACCCAATTCGTTTTGTAATCGAATAAGTGCTTAACATTAACCTATAGATATATCTTCTGAGGTATTTCTGTCGATATTTCTTATTATTGAATCTCGATGTATCACTCAACATTTGTGAGACATCTGCTGTAAGCGAAAAGAACCAATTTAAAAAGTAAATTACTAGTTATTGTAATAAAATTACTTTTTCCTAATTTTAATACGCCTGTAGAACAGAAAACTTTGCTGTCAAAAGCACAGCCACACAAATAATTTTGGCTGCACAACACTATTCTTTTATTTTGTATATTATTTTGGAAATAAAGGTTATTCTATAGCTTTCAAAATAATTGTATAATTTTATTAAGAGGATTCTGAGCTCCAACACTAATTCCCAATTATTTCCTTAACTTATTAGTTTATTCGTAAAAATTACTATTATTGTTGAAATTTGTATGTGCAAAATAAAAGAATAAAAACTTCAAAAGACTAAAGGCAAATAATACGTAAAGTGAACTTATGCAGACAGCAAATTTAGTAAAGAAAGTTTGGTTAGAGCATATTTACATAATTTCATACCTCTTCAAGTTTAAAAATCCAGTGCTGCTTAAAATAGCATTTCTTTAAAGTCTAAACAAATAATGTTTTTTTTTCACACTTTGGGTTACAATATTGAAGTTTTCATATGGATCCCAAACAAATATTCTATAGCCTAGTTCATCAGGGATAATGTAGGATTCTAATGGTGAAAGAATTTTTCAAATCGGTCCAGTAGTTTCTGAGCCTATTCAATACATACAAACTATCAAATGTTTCCTCTTTATTATATTAGTATAGATATAGGGCCTATATTTCTTCTGCCTTAATAACTTTGCTAAAGTTTTGCATATCTAAAGTAAGGTAGGTATTCATAGAGTTTCAACGTAATTACGAAGGCAAGAAGAGTTTAAGACTACGAACAATAGTTACTATAACGACTATTCATGGAAGTTAATATTGCTGAGCCCCGGAACAAACAAAAGAGGAACCACGATTAATATCCTACCGATACTTATGTATAAAACATTTCTATAGATGACCCTATAACGCTTAATATGGGGGCATGACAGTTTGTAAGTTTTAGGGTTCTACAATACTTTAAAAATATTTGTATTTATGGAGATATCATTTCATTTTAAAGTGTATATCATAAGGTTTGCATTTATCGGCCGGATTATGGGTCTAGACGTGTCATTAGTCGTTATTGGAGAACAAAGTAAAAACACAATCCTAAAACAATACAAGCAAAATAGAGATGCCGTATTTCAGGAATTCGTAATATCCGTGTTAATGTACGAGCAGTGGATTATTGACCATTAGGTTTTAGTGAATGTGGAGAAATGATTCAAAATAGGAAAATGTGCACTTTTAATTTTCGTTGGACATTTTTGTAGTTTTAGTTTATAGTATGTTTCTTGTTATGTCTAGTTCTGCGTTATAAGTTATATACAATATTAATTGAAAATGCAAATGTTCACTTTGACACGACAAATAAGAATAAACGTGAAGGCACGGATTTATAATTCGTTATCCTTTAGTAAAATAAACTAAGGTTTAACTTTAATGAATGCATGGCTATATGATTGGAAATGTATTGAAATGAATAATATTTGTTTGCATATTTTTGGGACGTGATTGGAAAACCTGAATGAATGCAATACGTGCCTTTTAACTACATAAATAATAAAACACGACTTTAAAATATATTTATATTTTTTATTCTGGCACGTGACCGCTCTACAACTAGGTACTACTATAGATAAATGTCTACAGTCAAAGGTCATCTCCACTATGCCGGCTATTACTTCCAATTAATCCCGATTCGTAATTAGGTCACATCACGAGTATCTAATTTGCCTAGTGCTGTTTAATATAACAATATTAATTAACACTCTCGGCTTATAAAACATTTAAAAGGGTATTTTAGTTAAAGTTAACATCAATAAAGTGAAAACTTTCCTTATTTATTCAATGAAGTTCCCACAGAATTGATGAAATGTTATGAAAGGACAGGGTGTTGTGAGTGAGCTACTAACGAGCAAAGTTGCCATACGATTGAAACACGCGTTCCCCGGAGAAAGATCCGATAGCCATCGCACCCTTTCATTTCTCGCTTGACCCTCGGCTGGCAACCCAAAACACACATTTACCACCGCTTTTATAGTCCTTCGGCCTCGATGCCTTTGATAAGAGAGTTTAATTAAAACTTTACATACCCTTCATAGTGTTATTTAGTAAATGTTGTAATGTATATTTTATATGTGTCCCCAATTCAAACTCCAAAACCAACTATTCTCCTTCCACAGACCTTGTACCTACGCCTAAAGAAACTAGTTATCTTGTTGTTTCTAATTTCTTTTTATTGCCCATTTCCTTGTGTAACGACTTGCTAACTTGTTCACACTGAAGAAGAAATTAAAACTCTACTCTCATTTGTTATTTATAAAAAAGTCTTTATAACGACTCATTACATTCTTTAATGACTTTTTGCGGCTTATTTTGAGTAATTTAAATATCGAACGAGAAATTAAAGTTTCCAACACGATTTTACCCATTCTGCACACAAATATATGTATAATTAGCTTTATTATTCGTATTTTCATGGTATAAATTTACTATTTAATATGCGGGCACATTTATGTCTCACAACTATATTCATTTCAAAGCTTTGATTAACACGAAACAACTTTAAAACAAACATAATATTTTAGTCCACACATCTGCTATAACAATAGAGGAGATAAGGAGTTTAATCAAGTTGAATGTATAGAAGTAATATAATTCTAAGTACATAGATATCTATCTACTTATTTCAGGTGAGTTGTCTAGAAATCCAAAGCAGAGGTAGCCGTCGCACGTCTGCAAAGCAAACTCAGGGGACGTGAGTTACATAAACTTTGAGATCAATGGTGCTGAAGTCAGGATCGCACCGGGACATATTGGTCACGTATTCTTTCATTCGTTCGCCGTCGCTTTTAATTTTCTTCCAAAGTTCTAGTCAACCCCTAGTTTTTCTTCATTATTAGTTTTTCGACTGACAACAGGATCAACTTGTCGCATTACTATTTGCTTTCAATTGACATTCGCATAGTCAGAATTTTTGCAACAGATTCATTTGAACTATTCTGCTAAAATAAGTCAGATTATATATGTATATCTAAAACAAATGTATAGACATAGACAAAGTTTTGTTAATGATTTTATGCAGATGATGTATAATATAATATATCAGAATAGGTATGCTTACAAAAATTATGAAATGAATTAATGTAACATAATAAATTTTCTTTTCATGTCTATATTGCGTATATTGGTATATTATCGGTGAACAGACCATTTGTCACGTTACTAATTGCATGTCTGAGGTCGGTAGCTTTTTCACCGTAATTGTGACAAGCAGAGCGAGCGAGACCCACCCTGTCACCGTCAGACTCGCACAATATTTATGTTTCTACCACACAGTTATTTATAATTGACTTTGATATCTCATTGTTTATCAGTGTCACGTTTAATTATTTTAACATCAATTTCGTTTACTGTTAAAGTTTAATTTCTTCTAATTTTGGTTTAAGGATCTTTTAATCAAGTTAGTAAAAACAAATTATCTCAAATTAAATTTAAAGATTTAGTAATAAATGTGCGCCGGAATGTCTTTTTGGGCATAAAACATTCTCGACGATATGCGTAAATTCTTTATGTCCAAGAGTTTATGAGTTAGTACTTGAGCAATTCGCTTTTAAAGGTGAGCTACAAGAAGGAGCGGCGTCTCCAGTGACATCTTTAAGGGTCGTAAATTTGTACCATAAAATAAATTTAATATAAATCTCGGGGAACGGCGACACATAAAAGTGGAGTAAATCACCAAAAGTCAGGCGCTGCGGACGACGTTTACAGCCTCCGAGGCAGTTAGTCTACTGTGATCACGGACAACGACGGCCTCACAACTTATTGCATCTACACTTACATCAATTTACATCAACATCATAACTTGCAATATATTGTTTCATAATCGAAACACTAACTAAATAACATAAATATATAGTATGTAAGTATGGACAAATCACACGAAAATGACTGAAAATATGTCTTATTTTCCTATTAAGAATATCAAAAATATGTTTAATAATATGTGAAAGGAATTGTCATATTAGTGTTTGGCGCGTTTACACGAATAAGCCAGACATATGAGCCATTCCCAGAGTCCGCATTGCGCGAAGTGGTCCATTAATGTTATTCATGGCCACCATTAACTCACGCGGATATGTTGCGTTAGGTACAAATTAAGTTCGAGGTGGCCGCTCTTTCCGTTTCCATAATTATTGTAACAATTCATTATTTCTAATGAAATAGTTTTGGAATTGCTTCGTGTCTCTCGTTCGTATGGGAGGAAACTTAATTACTTTGTTTTAATGTCCGTAAAGATATTTCTACTATTCTACATAAGGTAATGCACATAAATAAAACGAAATCTTCATATAATTTAAAGTATTCTATTAAATTTAAAACGTGTACCCAGATCTTAATTTCAAAGTTGAATTAAATTTTGACTAATTTAGAATAACCCCTCGTTGCATTCAACAAACGGCGACCCGATGCCAGCTGACCGCACGAAACATCTGTGTTCTCTAGAATATGATGAATAATTGTCTGCTTATTCAACCTAAATACGAATATTATTTTTATTAAAATTAAATGGAACTAAAATAACACTAATAATAAACAAAAAAACGCAACAGTAGTCTAACATGTGACCTAACTCCTCCAGATATTAAGGTAAAGAAATGTTTACGGCTAGATAGATGTACATCGGTCATATATCTTGTTATTACATTTAAAAGACGGCAGACTAGATATTAACTAAACCTCCTTAATTGTTCTACAATTATGAATAATGCAGTTCTGATTAAAATAACAGTCTCTTATTGAAAGAAAAATACCCACATAAAAGTTTTGTAAGCAGATTGCGAAGAACTAACTATTGTTGTTCATTTTCATTCATCTCCCCAAGGACCGGGTCTATGACGTGATTCATTCTCCTACTGCATTATAAATTTGTTTCTTTTTCATTTTCCCGGCGAGTAAAAGTATTGTTAAGGAGAACAATAGGATGAGAGATGCAGTTTTTAGTTGCACCTATTTTTTGTGACAATGGAACCCCATTTAAATATTAAGCCAGCTACCCAATTGTTGCATACTACTAACATTTAGCGGTAAATAAAACCATAGTATACAATTGCTTAATTGGTGTAATTTATTATTAATGTCTATCTATCAGGCGAGCGTGACTTAGTCCGAAGGGAATCCAAAGTATCCGAATAAGTGGAATAAAAAACAAAAGAATATTAAAAAATAGCAAGCGTGTGACTGTCAGCCGTCCTTGTCGCACAATGGTCGTAATCGTATTAGTGGTAACAAAAATAATAAAGTAAGCCACATGATTTGGACTTAAATAATCTTCTCCAAAATACTTGGTAAATCTACTTACTTATAGATAAATAGATTTCAAGCCTCAACTTTTTAAAGATAATTTTCCAGCCGAATGCGTAGGCATTGTGGATATCGTTGTACCGTCCTATAAAAGTAATTGTGATATTACAAGCGAAGTTTTTCAAACTTACGAGCTAACACGATAACTTCGTAGAAACATGTAGGCATTGAGCCAATTCTCGATAATCTCTTTCAAAAATTAGTTTGCAACAAGTGACCAAATTTTTTATTGATAAATGGACAAAATTGCTTAACTTTCACCTAATATCAAGTGAAGCGTGATCGCATATAAACAATGACAATGAATGGGAAAAACTTATTGTATTATAGTATGTTGATGTAGATACACCAAAATTGATAAAGCTACGATAAAGCTAAAATGACTATACTAAAAACCAACGTGCTTGTTATCTTAATACAAAACAAAAGAATATAGGTATAATGCTGATGAACTCTAAAAACTTACGTAGAAAATAATAAAGAACAAGAAAACAGGCTCACCGTGACACGTAATTGCCTCTAATAGTAATCCTTTCTGTAGTTTATATACGTTACCTATTCTTACACAAACATCTGACTTTTCCCAGGATGTGGATTACATGGGAAAGGAATAGGCACTATAAAATAAACATTTTTATGGGACCACACCGGCAAATTGCTTCATAAAACGCAAATCCTAAGTGCTCGTACGCAATCGGCAACAATTTAAGTTCTACACTCATTTGTAGTAAAATATATAGTGCGGATTTTTTCTAGTTCTTATATCTATACTAAGCTACTGTTTATTTTACATATATGCATTGAGTGTCACTTGGATTTGTTAAAAATATAATTAAACAATTTTGAATAATATTTTATGGTTTTGATATCAATAATCTCTTCGAGGTAATCTTATTGATTTTCAGGTTTGTGTAATAAAATTGTAATTACTTTATACTCCATACTTCGTTGTTTACATTTGTATGTACTTAAAAGAAAAAAAAAGACGAAATTGGCTTGTAATTACAGTAAAAGTTTCGCAAAACAAGTAGGAGTAGATATTTTCAAAGGTTAAGTCCCTTCTGTAATGATGACAAAGGCGTTTCAGAAAACCGTCGGACCTTTCGTAATTACATCTGTAATAAATAAAATTTGGGTATTTTAATTAATAATCATTGGTTAAGGAAATTAAAGAATTTCTTTTTAGTTTTTCTTTTGTTTTGAATAAAATTCAATTAACAAATTGCTTACATTTCGCTAAAATTTCAATCGATATAGTCATTGAACGAAATAGGTATACCAGGAAAGATGTTAGAAGCAACCGCTATGCTTACGTTATTAGGTCGGTTTAATCCGACAGTAATTTACCGTAAATATTGAATAGTTTAGTCATAATGTTTTCGCCATGCCCCGCGCTTACGTACATATTTGGTTTGATATTAAATTTTAGTATTAATCTTTAGTACTAAATACATTAATTTATTCTCAATGATAAACTGAGTGAAATTGCAAATATTGTGTAATTTTGTTATTATTAAGAAATATAAAAGGACACGGTCAATAGCTTTTGATAAAATTATAATCGTATTGTTATATTTACTGCTAATTTTAAAAGAACTATTTATTATTGAAATAAGTTAAAATTAAAAAGATACAAAATTAATTTTGTGGTTGTAAGTGGGACGGCCCCAATAATTGCGATCCATTTGATTATAATAATAGTGACCATAGTTTATTCGCTAACTATTATTCTAAAGTGTTTGGCTTTAGAATAACAGAAGTGTGAATAAATTATTTAATTAAATATACGCAAGTTATTTTATACATAAATATTATTTGTACTTTTTGTTATTTTGTCTAGATATGTACCTAACTATAATTATCAACTACAAAGATCAAAGCAGAAATTAAAAATGTTAAATTCTGAGATTCATGCACCAGAAAGTAGAGATGAAGGACTCGCATGATTTGAAGAATTGAATGAATGTTGAACTTACTCTTTTAGATATTTGGTTTATATCACGATTTATTTAAAAATAGCGGTTAAAGCAAAACGAATTGAGCGACTGGATTTTCTTTTAGTTCATGGCCGATCTCCGAATCGTGCAAGCCAGGAAAACTACATTTAATGTAAATTATAATATAAAAGCGCATATTTACATATAAATTCTAATTAAGTACCCGATTGAGTAATTAAAATGAAATGAGACAATAACCGCAAGACAATTTCAGGCAAGTGCTTCAATTTTATTTAATACAAGCAGTGTCACCAACGCTCGAGAGGCTCAAGCAATTTCCTACAGAGGTGGGCAAGGGTGGCTCGGAGGCGAAGGGTGTTCTGAAAAACGAGAATTACACCATTCGCTAATTGCTGCAATCAGTTTAATGTAGTCGGAGCTCGACCGACGGCCTCGCGCTCGATGCCGCCTAGATACGCACACTCACAATCCAATTGCTCTACAATTAGATACTAAAACAATTCTCAATTCTAAATCGACAAATATAAAGTTCAAATTAGTTACTTTATGTTTATAAGGAAAGGGGCCGTTATTTCAACAACGCAATTTTAAGACTTTTTCTTTATTTATTAGAAGTTGATTTGTTTTTATTACCGTTTAATTAATGGATTAAGTCTTTTATTAGAAAGTTAGCATAAAATATATTTAATTAATAATAAAAACATAAACAAAAGAGCATATATGCGTCAGTAAATAGAAAAAGATAAATAACGTTGTCTGCTGCGGTTGCGGTTAGAACTTTTCGCAGCAGAGAAATGCAAATAATAATAGTTTATTAATGCCGTCTGGTTAAGGTTATTCGCAAACATTATTTTAGGACTTTAATATTGCGATTATTAAAAAGTAATGAAACTGAGGTGCTTTAATCGGATTAAAATAAACACAATAGTAATCCGTATAAATTAATTGAATGAAAATATCATTTATAAATAAGCCAATATAATTATCATTCAATTCGAAAATTGTTTCTAGCTACGTAGACTAATCTGTTAACCTTTAGTATATTTAATATATAAATTTCTTTAAATTAATTTAAAAACACTAGATTTACCAGCTTAAATATACCTATTTCTACCAAAACTAAAAAAGTATATATTTGTTACAAATATATATAAAATAATATAAAATTCATAAAACTAATTCTTCTGTTATAGATTAAAGAAGATTAGAAGAATTAAAGAAAATGTTACATGCAGTAGTAATTTTAATTTGATCTTGCAAGACCAGTCATTTTGACTGGTCTGGTAAATCTAGTGTTAAATTTGAAGAATTTAATATAATACTTAAAATATCAAGTCATCTTATTATGTAGACGGTCCCGTAATATGCACAATACTTAAGTATTTTCACAAATAGAAATAAAATCTCGAAATGTGGCGCTGAAGATAAAACATGTTGCAAAACATGGATTTAAGAAGTAGTCTTTTAAACAAAAATTGAAGTTGATGAGTTCCATGTGCTGCAGGATGAGATGTGACGTGCTTTCCATCGTGTCATGCCATAAAAGACGGCTATGGGATTAAAACTCCGAACATAAAACTTCCTGACGTATATTCCTTAAATAATTAAATTATAGATGTGTCGTGGACTTTTATTCTGATATTCCTCATGGAAATGTTTGCATTTATAATATTTTAAATCCTTATAAATAGAAGTTTACTCTTCCATTAAAAAAAAAAAGGAAAATACAAACAAAAAGGTTAAAAGTAGTTAGTAGTTTTAAATAAACACGAATATATTTAACATGTTAATGCAAAGCGCACTTTATGAATGTTGAAATGTATTCCAAAATTAAACGCAAACATTGTTCAAATATCATTACAAAATACTCGGCATAAAAATTCCATTTAATATTTGAATAACAAGCGACGGCGCTCGTGTAATGCAAAATAATATTTTTCATTCGAGCCACGGACATGAGTCGAAGGGTGGGTAATTTTTCTCCTGGGCGAAGAAACTTGAGCAATGAGTATTTCACCACTCGCTAATTGCAGCAATCAGTTTAATGCTCTTGCTGGAGGCAGTCCCTGGGTGCCCCTTGCCCGGTTCTGTTCTCTTTTGTATTATAAACTCTGAATTACTGCTGCAAGAAACATTATTAAAATTAGACCGAGGTGGGGTACCCTTATAATTTTATTACGGTGTAGAGTTCGTTTGTTTTAGTTAAAAGAGTTAGACTGATGGTTGCATGCGAGAATGTAATTATATGCTTAAGATATTCAAAAGAACCTACATACACAAATTATGTAATTGTAATAAAGTTTGAAGTAAGTAAATATATATGACTTTATTTTACAGTCGACTGACACGTGACCGCACTCGATAATGTTAACTTACAGTGAGGCCTATCACTGTAGATAAACCCTACCTAAAAATATCTGGAGACTGTAGTTGTCACTTTTATGGAGATTTAATGAAATTAATTACAAATATAGTATAATAAATAATAACCGTCATTAGATAGTCTACAACTCTTTTAGATAATAAAAAGTAGTTTTTTTTAAAATATACTTTTTCACCAAAAACGATGTATACAGAGAAAAGCTCGCAATGTTATGACAGGTAGCACGTAATCGGCAAGGACCGTTACTGTCGCACGCAAGGCCCGAGTTTCAGCGATTTATTTCACTTTTATGTGTCACCAAGTTCGTAGTTGGTGTAAATTTATGCCCTTCCAAACTGTTTGGCACCTCTTATCGTTTACTGTTCACCATTGTTCCAAGTAGCCATTGCTTTTGGTATTGAGTAATTACTTCACCTTATATTAATGTTAAAATACAACCTGTGTTGAATATAAACCTTTATCAGATATAAATAAATATATGTAAATATTTGTTTATTTTGGTTAACACATGCGTGAATGTTTTCTATTGAGGGTTGGGCGAGGGCTTTCATTACACGTCAAACGTGTCAGTTTGTCCAGCTTCCACTCTAATAAATTCATTGTTTTATAAAATTTTCCCCTATATGAAAAACCTATACAATAGCATCATTTCACAAGAACAATGTAAGCATTACATCACAAACAATAGCGTACTTCGTTGAAGTTCAGTTTTATTTCGAAACAAACTCTGAAAAAGTTCACTTGCCGGTTGGTGCAGTATTTCGTCTGTTTTCTGGCTTAAAGGGGCACAGTTCAGGCAGAAATGAGGGGCGGAACAATAAAATGCGGATTTTTAAGGCTATACAGAACAAATTGCGTCGTGGAGAGCGCCTCCCTGAACCGGGTAGGACGAGTTGGGGATACAAGACGTGCCCCACATAGGCTGTGTTTTTAAATAACGAAATTGTGGCGAAACATAATACGTACTATTTCTTATTTTATTTGACATTTTATTGTTTTGTTTTTATTAAAATATTGTATATAGCGCCGTGTATTACAATAGTAATATCATTTTCACAAATGTCCATTGTTCGTAAACTGAAATACGTATTGAGCAGATGCGCGCGGGAAATTACATATGAATTTATAAACAGAACGTCCTGTCTAGTTACGCCCAAATTGGTATTTGGTTTAGTTAATTACTGATGGTCCAATGCACGACAACTACGTAACCTAAATTGAAGTAAATGTAACATTTTAGATTTTAATTAAAACCGTAAATCATCTTAAGATTAGAGATGTATATGATGGGCAGTTTTCCAATTAAAAAGCGAATAAATTTTCCTGAAATGAAACTAAGTTACATAGTAGGGGTTTCGGCCTCGGAACTCGCGGTTTATCCGCCCCGCGAAGATTTGTTGTCGAGATTTAATTTGAGATACGGTCACAGGCGCTCGGTCTCCAAGTTTTTACGTATTCATAAAATTAGTCGTTTTGTGTCCTCCCCAGAGACTCTTAATTCTTACTCAATTCTCTATAGATCTTTCTTTTTCAATTAACATTTGTTACTTCAGTAATCAGAAAAAGCAGATTTAACAATAATCATACATAATCAAACTATCATTAGTGCCTTATATACACTAAATACAATACAATCAAAAACAAATGTGTATAAACTATTACCTACAAGAACGATTGAGGCGAGTGTATGTATATAAACATAAATATAGTTCATAATTACTCTTTAACAGATAACAATAAACTGCAGTAGGTGTCAAAAGCGTAATGACATGTGACTGCACCCATCTTTAGGAATGGTCTCTGGTGTGTCGCACGTAGTGAGGAGGCGTGTATTCATCGAAATATATATTAATCGATCTAACACCACACACATAATAAAATACATGATGTTTCTGACTTATGTGAATTTATACTCGTTAATAAAGACATTTTATTTTCTCGGCGACGTTTCGGTTATGTCAACAATATAAAAAATAGTAAATAGAAACACTTATAAAATAAAATAAGTAACAATGTTCATTAATATTTTAAAAATGTAGTTTGTAAAGAGACGGCTTCGTGCTCCTGTGGCTAATTGAACATTGAAATTCAATCCATGAAGCAAGTGCATTGTGTTAAAATAGTTCAAAAGCACGAAGAAGAAGCCACTTGACCAAGAATACAAAGGCTGTTTGTTTTTTAGTTTAAAACAACTCAGCTTCATCCTCTTTTATTTATAAATATGTATATAAGAATTTAGGTATAAAAACGATTTGTAAAAAAGTAGATTTTTGTTTCTGATTTGGATGTTATAATAATACTGTTTGTGTTGTTCTTGCCTCGATGTCCATAACCATACAATATCCTAGTTTATAGACGATATAAGTTAATTTAAATATGGTCTAAAAATATTACATATACAATAATACAAGTTTTCTATTTATAAATCGCTTAATAAATTTATTATGAATAAATAAATAAAAGTTATTTATTTTATTTATAAAAATTGGACATTTGCCTTCAGGGTAAAATAATAAAAAAATCCTTCAAAGGAATATAAATTGGTTTGAATTTCTCGAAATGAATGAACCACAGAACCCTCGTGGGTATGTATCATTCATAGGCAAATGTTGTTCGCAAAACCCTAAGATATTTCACAGTCGGTTTATCGAATACGCCCAAGCGCGTTTAAAGCCTCATACAGTGCGGGCACAGGTGTCTGGAATATCCCGCCAATAGTATGGAGACGTGATCGGAAAATCGAATTGCAATTGGCAACCGTGAGTTCTGAAAGCATGCTCACCCTCTGTTCAAATAATGAAATTTAAAATTTATTGTTCCAATTGAACGCCATCGCGTCCAGCAATCACTATGAGATAGAACATCAATATCTCGAGTCGTATAAACATATTTTCTAACAAAATCTTATAAGGTTATTTTACGACGGTCAATTTATTATAAAAATATGATATGGGTTTGAAGTTTGCAAATATGATTAAATTTATTTAAAATACTTTATTCTTACTAGTCACATAAAGGTAAGGAAGGTAAATAATGAAATGTTCCACACTAAGGTTCAAAATCAAGCGAAATTTGATCACATGTCGGACTAGCGTAAAAAGTAAATAAATAAACATGTAAATACTAAATTGATTTTTTATAAAAAATATTAATTCAATTTGTTTATCCAATTAATTTGCTGTCGTAGTATTTACATTTGAACGTTGCAGATGGTGCTTGAGCGTGTAATAAAATCGTTGAAATAACATAACATTTTCAATACCTGGTTGTTAGTTTCATTATAGAAATGCATGATATTTTTCAAGATGACAGTACAGCACTTCGCGCAAAGCTCTGGAACGTTATAATGATGTACTTTACTGACAGAAAACATGCAAATTAATGCTATTTTTATGTTGATATTTCAATATATTTTAATAATATGAAGAAAATATTATTATTTTTTCACCTTGTTATGCCTCGTGAGTGTCGCGAGAGGCAACCAAGATTATAAAGGTGTTTTCCCCATGATACATGCCGCGCACTTATAAATATTTTAGTTGTTATTAAATTAAACCGTGTTCATAACAACTGTATTTTATAATAGTTTTTTTTTAGAATTTAGAATAATCAATGCTATAAAAAATATATTATAATATAAGTAAATATTTTCTCTGTGAAATGTATGATATCGTAATATTAGGATTTGTAAGTTATGAAATATGTTATATCTGATGCTAACTGAAAAGCAAAATGAAGCCAGTAGCATCTCATATTTTTCGTTTTCGACCGTAGCATCTCTCTCGCCGGCAATAACTGGGCTGAGAAATATTTTCACATCGTTGTGGAAGTTAAAATGAAAGTAACTGTACCCTGTAGGCCAATAACCGCCCCTCCTAGCGGCTAACGACAGATGATACTGAATATTTCTACGACTTATATAATTTTATTCATGAAAGTTAACAAGACCCGATACCAAATCGACATCGGTTATTTCCGGTAAGAATTTATTTGAAATAACTTGCGGTAAAGTTGAAAAATCTCATATTACTTCCGGCAACAGTAATATAATTCCGTTTAAAAATTTAATGGGTTTCTCGTTTATTTCTTTATTGTAAGCAGATATTATGATCTTAAATGTTCATATTGAATTCATAAAAGTTTGATATAAAGAGTACGCTGTGTATTTTTTTTTTTTACAAAAGTTTGCCTAATAGATAAAAATGAATTTGTAAATTTTACAATGGTAGATTGACCTTATTAGATTTTAGACGTTATTAGATTCGTCTGCTGTTTTAGAGTACTACCACTGAGTGCTCTCTGTCAATCTGGACTTGCCAGTAATTAATATTGGTTCCCAGTTTCTGACACTTTAAGAGTGATTCTAAGATTATCATAGGATAACTTATAAAAAATTTAATGTGAATCAATAATGTTTTATTTTAAAAATAAGTTGGCGATTTCTTGAACAGATTATATGCGTTAAATAATTTTTTAACCAAATTAATAATAGAAATTAATATTTTAAAAATTAATGTTTAGAGACCCAGTTTCTGACACTTAAAATTTATTTGGTTGTAGTTTCTGACACTAACATCGGCCTAGTTTCTGACACTCATTTGAAAATTATTTTTTAGGTTACATAAGTACTATCAAGTTCCAATTTGTAATAATAAATAATAATTTATCATTAATTATTATTTATTATAAATAAAACATTGATTTTTTAACACTATTAATTAAAATGACGTATAAATATAAAAAGATATAAAAACATTCAAATAAACACAATTTAAAATTAATTTAAATTCTCCACGACTTTTATACAATAAAGTTGTTCGTGGAATTTTAAATTTCAAGGCCGTAGGTTTAGCAGGTTGACCAGCTTTTACTTCTTTTATCGCTTGCTCTAACGCTTTATCATCGTAGCTTACTTTTTTTTTGAATCCCAAAAAATAAAAATAAAATAATATTAATAATAATAAAAGTATTTTATCATCGATGAAAATTATTATTCAATTAAAAACAAATTATTACCGTAATAATTATTTCAAAAATTAACAAAAGTGACATTTTGTCCACACTTGATATTTTTGTATTAAAATTAATTTTTAACAATAAATGATATTTTATTACAAAATATTCAACATTAATTAATTACTGTAATTAAAGAAAATTATAAGACAAAGAATCACTATAAACCTAAATAAATATTTTTACATTTTATGGAGATGTCAACTGTTCGATCCTGGTTCGCTCTGTTCGGTGAAGGGCAGCCGCGAGCTGGAGTCCTTTCTTAATCTGGCGCCAATTTGGCCCACACCGCGCATCAGCGCAGCCCGTTTTGCGCGCGAACTGCAAATCTAGTTGGTCGCGCCTCCACTAAAAATCGAGTTGGCCGCGCCTTATGAGTGTCAATAACTGCAACATGCCAATAAAATTGAGCCTAGTTATTGACACTCATATTTTAATTATAAAATATTGTTTTTAATGACATTTTAATATTTTATAACGAAGAAAAGGTTATTATTTATCATACAATATATAATTATATATGTTTTTATACTTACATGACTGTTAAAACGCGTATTCAATATACGGACACTTACGTCAATAACTTAGACTACAACTGAAAAATCGCTTCGACCGTCACTCAGGGCCTTAAATATTTTTTTTTTGTATAAAGTTGTTTTGTTTATAACTATTGCTATTATAAAATCAGTACTTAATTAAATTATTTGAAAAAATTAATTAACTTATATAAGAAACAATTTTTCTTTAAATTGAAATTAAAGTGAAAAGTGTCAGAAACTGGGTCAGTGTCAATAACTGGGCCTTTTACCTTACTAATAGTATCAGTTTTTGATTACTTTTCCCTTTAATTTTGTTATTAACTTCTAGAACATTTGTCGAAAGTGGCGTGGGAATATGATGCCAGGTTTACCTTCCTTTTTCATTCACTATTGCTCACATGTTTTTTGCAAAGGAGATTCTTATTTTAAACATTCTATAGAAAATCATTTTGTTATTTAAGAAAGTAACTTACATTGTGTCATGCAAATCGAAGACGGGAATAATAAATTTTGATTACTTTCTCACGTCCGCAATCGTGATTTGATTTCACAATTTCACAGTGCTCCCTTTCCGGAAACGTGAAAAAAATGAAAATATATTTTCTTTTATTAATCCGTGTACTTTCTTATGGATATCCTTGCTCTTTTCATTCGGATGTTTTAAAACCTGTTTTGAATGACTTTTGGTTTACGACAAAATTTCATTTTTCGCATTATTAGCTGCCTAATTTAATTAATTGAGAAATATACAAGTAATAATAATATGAAGTAAGTATTTATTTTAATTTCCTCCTTTATACTATAATCTTTTTCATTCATTTTCTTACTATATATCTAAGTGGAAACATCAGATTTAGCAGAGTCTTAATGTTTACTTGTTAATAAGTAATAAAAAGTAAGTTTGAAGCAAATTAGAAACAACAGGGAGGGTAAAGCCAGATCAGACGGTGGAAGTACGTGACCAATAAGTTGGCAGCCTTTAGCCATGTTACCTAATACACTCGATATACCTCTACTTTAGTCTTAAGGTAACACGCTCGCCATGAAAAACTTTTACAACAATTTGAGTTATTATTTTATACGATCGCGGTGAAGTTTGTTTAGTCGATATTAATTTCACATTTTGTTTTAAAAGGTTTTTCAAATATTATACCAATTATAAATTTAATTTGACAGTCTAATAAATATTGGTCGTGAGTTCAAATCTCGATCCGTATCTATCTATAGTATTCTATGGCCGTTATCAAAGGTTATATATAGAGAGGTTAGAGAATACATTTCAGACGAAATCAGTCCAAAAGAGAATATTTTAAAACAAGTAGGCAAGTAAAAGAATTTGATTCAAATTATTTTTAATTAAAATATTTACAAACATTTTATATTTGTAAAAATTGAACCTATCCTAGTAGGTTCAATTTTGATTAGTATAAGAATATTCGTTGTTAGAGATATTATATTTGTAGCTATTTGTATACTGATAGCAAAATGCTCTTTATTATTAAGGTAAGGTCGGCACAATAAATTATGTTATGTGAATATATATCATGAGAGAATGTATTACTTCCAATACATTCGTATTGTAGATAAAATGAGTTATTTATATTTTAAATCTCTCAGTCGCAACATGCTTGCTGGTTTTTTATATTAAAATTCCACCGAAGTAAAAGGAAAACAAAACAAATGCGTGAACATAAGTCTGGCATCGCATGTTCAATTCTAAGTAGATTTCTCTCTGGTTTTTATTAGTTTAAATAAATAGTTTTTCGCTCGTGAGTGTTGATGGGATTTACGTCTTTCTTTGTAAAGTCAGACGACTTGATCTAGAAGTTCCGCTCACGTACAGTTAGTGTGGCTCGCCGACGTGCTGCTCCTATTTTCCTTTAATCTTAAATTAACTCCTAAACAATTCTAACCATATTAACTGTGCTACACTGTACCAATATTTAAATGTATTTTACTACATGTGCTGCTATAGTGTGCTTTAATAATACTTAATGTCACAAAAAATTGTAAAAAATACACAACACATGACAACTATTAATTTGACCACAATTTTATTATGTACTTAAAAACTTTACTGACTTAAGTAATATTTATTTTAAAATGGCAATAATTTAGAATGTGTCAAGTGTTAGGTAAGGGATCACATTACTTGACAATTGATTCTATAACGTACGGACAATTAAGAATGTTACCAGACTAAATACTTATTTCAGTCAAGCGCAAGTGTTACTAAAATTAAAATTTTCTTAGAATCACAGGCAATATGAATATTCATCGCAATATGTTATATTTTAATTTCAATAATATAATGTTATTTTTCGTTTTTTGATAAGCATTATTAAGTCCAGAAAATTAGGAATATCTTCAAATATTAAAATAAAAATACCTAACAGGTTTTGTAACTAGGTTAATTAAAGTTTGTTATTCTTCTGAAAATGATATGGGTGTTACTTTAAGCCACAAGGAACTGGTCTCTCTGTTTACAGTAACTTCTCGTGAGACGCGAAAATGGAGACAAATTTTTTGTAGAACTGCTCTTTTCGCCATCCGCAAGATTAGATCCAAGAAGATAAATCTCTCGTTCCCCACTTGTGTCGCCCGTTTTGTCTGAAGGCTTTATTCGGGATTATTTATATAGAACATTTTGCTTGGCGGCTTGACACACGACTGAATAACGCCGTCCTTTAATCTCGAGCCGAAGTACTAGTTAAGAACCTGCTTTTACTGAAATCACGTCTCACTTTCATTAGCTCTAGTTCGTGTCTGGCTAAAATGCGTACAACTTAGAAAAAATCCCTTAACTGTGATTTGTTTAGATATTTTTGTACGTAAACATTTTAGGAAAAGTAATTTATTCGCTGTCACTTATCTAAAAACATTTGGTTTTTATAATTTTTTAATAATTAAAATCACACTCTTTGTTTTTTTATTTTTTATATTAGCCCAGCCTGATGTTAAGCTAGAGTGCGGTCCATGAGCATAGACAACTGTTACCACAGACAGATGCCCACGCGCAACAGTCGACTCCACTATAAATAATAATATGTTGATTCTCACAACAATTTACATTTGTATTGTTTTGAGTCAATCAATATTCTATAAACCTAATATGTTTCTAAACTAAGCTTCTGTATATTTCTATACAATTGGTAAAATAAATAATATTTAGGCAACGTTTCTATGTTCGGATTTAATTTGATATTGGTTTATATGAAGGCGGCAGAGCGCGAACTTTTCCCATATTCAATTCATGCAATATTACCTCCTCAATTCGCGTCAGCTTGCTCCTTGACTTATTGTACTATTTCTTGGTTATAGCTTTACTGGCATGCGGTACATTTTCTGGACCTTTTTATTAATTAGTTTTCTATATAGAAATGATTACAGAAACATTATTTAAATGTATATAACATTAGAAATGTAATAAATCTAGTATACTGAGAAGTTTAATGTCGCCTGGTATTATTTAACAGCTAACTATAGGGATCGTTAAAAATATAGGAAAAGACAGTTCAGTGCATTTTAAAAAAACGATGTCATAAAAGATAATCACTTTCTTTGGAGCAATTTTAAAGATCGGTGTAAGAGATATTTTAAATAGATTTTACTGAACTACATACTAATATATTCATTCTCATTTCGTCCTTAAAGCCTTTTTTATTTCGTAGCGTCCTCGCCCTAGGCGACTTTGGTAGAAGCAAACGTCGAAAATTGCAATCACGTAAATTGAAAATTAATGGACCGCAAAATCCAATTTTGCATTAAAGCTTCTCGTCCTTGATTCTGGTTGTATGGCTTCAATCTCGTTCAGTTTTACTTCAGTCGAAAGAAATATTATATACCAAAGTTATGCTTTGCACCCTGGTCACGTGAAAGTCCCGGTTCGATTCCCGGTTGAGAGAAATGGGTCTGGATGTGACAAGTTTGCATCGTTCTTATCTTGATACCATAGTACAGGGTCGCGGGTTGTCCGGGGTCATGCCATGTATGTACAATGTACATGTATGTGTATTGTTATTACTATATTTATAAATCTGCCATTTGCATTTATTGTTTCGTAATTTGAAATTTGTTTCAATTGAAAAATAAAGGATTATTATTACATAAACAATTCTTGTTTTAATAATAGCATTTCGGCATAATTTAAAATAACACGAACATTGTGTATGGTATATATTCATGACTAGGTATAATCCTACTTAGTACAAAATTCAGATAAGGATTTCTGAGAAATGAACTTATGTATATCACCAACTTAGAATGTATAAGTGGTCGGTTACATTTCAAGAAAAGTTATGCAAAACCTCTCAAATGTTTCAGATCGTCATTAATATCCGTGAGAAAAAAAGGAGCCAACCAAGTGCGTCCACTCATTGAAATTCATAAGCCTCTTCCCTGTCTTTTATGTATTCACAACGTTAATGAAAGTGGAAAAAGCGGAGTTATTTAATATAAATTATATCTCACCCAATTTCTTACTTACTGTTACTACTAAACTGATAATTCGACTTTTCAATACAGCTCCGTCGTTCACCTCCTGTTGTCACGTCAATAATATTCTCCGTATTATGTATTATTGTTACTGAAATGAAATCAAAATAGTTTATTAGAACAGGCTCTAAAGGTGTGAGCTTGTTCATCGTTAGACTCTACAATGGTTTCGGAAAGGCGTATGACGGGAAGAAGACCACAAGAAATTCGTCAATCATAGCCCACTACAACTTAAAATAACTTTTAAAATTATAATTTAAATAAATTTATTGTCTTAAATAATAAATACATAATTTTATACAAGTGAATCGAAAGAAGAAACAAATGAATAACTCAAGAACATTGTTAATATTAACCGTCTAAATATCTGACATAAACATTTAAAAGTGATACGTCATAGAAACAAATTTAAAAAAAGAGCTTCCTAATAAATTAAAAGGCCATCACTTTTTCTTTTTAGCAGCATAGTTTTGTCGATGAAATATTAGCAACAATTTATCTTGAACAGTTTCCGTAGTTATGAGTCATCAATCCGGAAAAGTGAACGCCAAAGTTTCACTTTTGTGATACTTGAAAGTTCTTACGGTGGATGAGTTTCACGTCCATTCGAAACAAAGCTTAGGATATAATGACAAAACTGTGTTTTTGACTAACACAACGAACAAGTCTACAGAAATAATTATTAAAAATAACTTTCTTTTAAAGATAGAACGTGAGTTTGAACGTTTATTTATCTTGGGATTTCATATAATCTCATTAAATACTTATTGTTTTATATCGTTTATGTAATTTAAATGATGACGGTTTCCATGAAAGAGTAGTTAAGAGAGGCCATTTAGAAATCCATATATATTTATTTAGTGCAGTATGCCTTCGTGATTAAGATACAATGTTGCAGCAGTTGCTTATATTTGATGAGGCCCGGATGTGTGCGTCGTAGCAATTTAATTTCAGACGGCGTTTCGAAAGCTTTCCAGGCAGAATATAATTAATTATTTTAATTATTATTTACTCAAAAATAAGTTAGAAGTGATTTTAATTTAGTTGAAACATTTTCGAGCAAGACCTAACGAACAAATTTGTATGTAACTTTTCTATTACACTGTATGCATTTATGAGGTCATGCGTCAATGGATAGTAAACCTTAGACGTAAATAGTTTTTAGTTCAGGGTAACAATTTAGAATTCTGTCTGTGGTTTGGAAGTGAAATCATTATTAATAAATAAACAGGACCGCAACAGCCTCGGCCAAAGCAATTAGAACGTAGTTGCAGGCATCGCGCCAGTTTTGTTATCACCACAGAATCCAATATCTGAGCAAATGCTGAATGCTGGAGCACTTTGAGGTCAGCTGCTAACATATGCCTCCGATATTTATAGAATTGCAAGTTCTCTTAATGTCAATATCAGACAGGCGGTTTTGCATTGAGCAATCTATAAACGCTCTATAATAGTCAAATCTACGATTTTATATTTTTGACACTATCTATTATCTATCCAAATCACAACTTAGTTAATACTGAACGAAATTAAACTAATATGAAGTGATAGAAAAGGGTGAAACTCGTCGAGTTAAGGCTCAAAAATACTTTTGGAAATGATATTAAAAATAAAAATTATAATCTAGTGGAGGTCAAACAAAGCTGGCTGGATGGATAATAGTAAAATAATTGAAGAGAATAATAATATTATATGACATACGAAACAGACGAAAGATTAAAGAGTGATCATAAACCAATGCTGGCTTTGACTAAAATAAATTTAGGCACATTACTTTAATTTAGGTATTACATGATACAATTAATTGACTTATTTGTGGTAGCGAACTGCGAATCTGTTACAAAATACATTAATCGGTAAATAATGTTAAAATCAACGGTTTGATAAATACAGATTATCATTTGTTGGGGTCGAATAATCTAATAATTCATATATTATATATACGGCTCCCTTATAACTACATGTATTAATTGAAAACAAAGTTTTATGATTAAAAAAAACTTTTACATTAAAACAAATATGTTCTAAAAATTAAACACACGTGACATTTAATAAGGTCAAGGCCAAATTAAAATGAAAAGCGAGACATGCTCTATTATTAAATTTTCTAATCTTTATACAAAAGGAAAAAAAATGAACGTTAGTTTAAAAATATACATCTAACTGTTCCATTTTTAAAATGAAAGTTTTAAAATAGTTTTTTAACAAAACAAATGAACACACATTTTTACACAAACCCACAACATTGCATACGGTTCCATTTTTAAATGTAACTATAATAATATAGAACGTAATATCCGGAGTGGTTATTTCCCTTGCTCGATTAGTCCGCAGTTACTATAACATCATATTTCGTGCAAATTTTACAGTTAGAAACTTGTAAGTATGAATTGTTAAAATCCATTTCAGGAACATGTTAACTACATAGCAATTCATCTCTCTCCAGTGACACAACTTTGTAACAATGTATTAAAAATGTACTCCATTCGCACTTAACTGCCGAGCTTGCGTTCCTCAGTTATTAGATTTTGCTATGCTTTCTAACTACATATTATATATCTATAGTTATATTACTAGTGTTGTGCCCGGCGCAGTGGCCCTGAACGGCCTGCTTAGGGCTGTTATCCACTTTAGTATTTGAGTAATTACTGTTTGCTCGAAACAAACATTAGATCACCTAAAAATGGTCATCTTTCTGAACAAAATTGGTCTCTACATGGTTTGAATTTTCTTTTTTAGGGAATATAGCTGTTATAAAAAATTTAAAAAATTACCAATGGCACCAACTATGTTTGAAGGCCTTATAACTGTCGATCTATAATGTTAAGCCTTATTTTATCTTTATAAAGCAAGTAGTCTAGACTGTGGACATTCAACAAACGACTTCTGCTTGCATACTTCTCTGTGGTAGCTATTATTACATTCTGGCTCAACATGCCCAACATTTTACTCAAAGGATTAATTCTCACTATACTGAGAACACGTGACTTGCAACGCAAAACGCAACTTATGTATACCTTTTTTGCAGACGTGCATTCAGGTCTCCCTAGGTGCACTTCAACGCGCGTTAGTCCTTAATAGCGCTGAATAGAGTACGAATGAGGTAGATTATTATACGAGCAATGGACAAGAAGTTGGTCAAATAAAACCGTGTTATCACAAAAACAGTAACAGTTACAATAAGTGATTTCTCTGAATATTTAACGTTGATTCATGCATTCTTTTAATTTGTGATAAAACATAACCCGAATTTTGTGTGTTTAAAAAAACAAATTAAATGTCTAATAGGACTGACATCGCCACATAAGGAAGGTCTAGGAAGCGCTTTGCTATTAAGATTTTGTTGTTCTTTATTTTTTATGTGTTAATTTGAATTTAAAATAAATGTATAATAAATAGAATCAAATGGCTGTTTAAGATAATCTAAAATTGTAGTACTTGTATCAAACGATTAAAACGCCACAAATTGATAATTTCGGTTATGGTCGCTCTTAGATTATGTCCATCGTTTCCTGGCCGACTTTGGACAGAAAGGTGGTAGAGAGTAAACTGATATGTTATATAGTATGTAATAAGTGAGAGGATTAAATATTACTTAAAAATAAATTGTATAGGAATATATAAAAGTATCTGGGAATTAAATTGTATTAGTATAATATTTTTGTATGGTAGAGATTCTTTTGGAAAAAATATTTATCAAAAGAAATGTATTATACTTTATCAAGTATCAATTTACTTTATCTATTTTATAAAAGATAATGTGAATAGACATCTATAAAGTCGAACATTTTCAAGAAAAGCTATATCATTTAATGTCAAAAGTCGAACAGAATTTCTGTAGTAGGCTTGAACACTCGGTTTCCATTTGGTAAAGTCGGAACGAAGGGTACAAAGAGCTCAAGTGCCCTGTCTGAATATTTGAATATTTTAACATCGAGAAACTTGTGGTGAAATATGAATTTATATTTGTCTGTGAAGCCGACAAAGTGCCAGTTAATGGCGTATGTCGTTCATCATAAAGGGTTGCGCGAATTGCGTTAGATTGTGTTATTGTGAAATTCTCTACCAATTACCTTTATACATTAAAGAGCAAAATAAGTGTGCCAAATCAATTAATATAAAAAAATTACTCGAGTTTTATCCAAGGCTACTAGGAGAAGATGGTAAAGGATTACGAAGCCTTGATAAATAATTTTAAAACCTGTTTTTCTTATTGTAGGCAGTCGATCAGCTTTAAACAACAAATAACAAAAATGCAAATTTTAAAATCCAAGGAAGCGACTCATTTGGAAAAGTGTTCATGGTTACAATCAACTTTAGCTAAACTTCTCTCCCCTCACAATCACGTCACAGTTCGGCCATTTTACGCAAAAGCTTCATAAATTATATACTTAAACCTTCCCACTTAGTGAAAACCTAATGAAAATCCCTGCATGAGTTTCGAAGATAATCATGTACAGACAAACAGGTTTGTTGACCCACTTTGTTGTAGTATAATAAATTATTTCGCCAGATTTCAAAGTTGTAAATATTTGGTCGACATTTTTGATAGCCGCCTATAACCCATCACGTATGTTGAATAAAATAAAACCCCTTAAATCATATAAAGGAATATAAAAGTTATATTAGATACATAAAATTTTACAATGTAAAGGTTTAAGAAACAACACATTTGTGTAACGAGATTTTTTTAAAATAAAAATAATTAAATGTCGATATTCGTACGTGTAGTTATGGGTTATTCGTGTACATGATAAACTAATTTAAAAGGTTTTATGCGTTTTTCTATCGCTTTTATTTTGATAATTTCAGTTCGACGTTTCAAAAGCTATAATAAGGAGCATAATATTATTTTTATTTTTCGTTAAACCACGAACCAATTAATTATTTCTTAATTATAAATTATAATCCTATTTTCAAAATTTTCATTAGGTATAATACAATATTGAAAATTTAATGAATGTTTAGCACAAAATGTAAAAGTAGATTATTAGTTATCGGGTATCGATAAGTTATTAATATAGCGCAGACCTTTACAGAGGCCCAGCTACCATTCAATTTTGAAGGGTCACGGACATTACTGTAATAACAAAATAAATAGGAAATTTCCATTCCTTTTGCCTATTAATATTTACAATTGTATTATAAATTAATTATTACAACTAATAAAGTTATTAATTTAAATGATTTGGCTCAATATATTCGCGTAAAATGACATTTGTAATGTTTGATATTGACACGAGAACAAAAGAAACTGTTGAATTTATTTTATTCATCTTAATATATTAAAAAGGTACAAAGAGAATATATTTTATACATTTAAATTTACAAAAGATTAATATCGCATAGACGTCATAGTAAAAGATGGACAGTTAGTTTAGATAGTGAATCTCCCAAGGGTCGTAACATGAAACCGGAAATAGGGGTTGTCTTGACCGATCCGCAATGACGTCGTAACATTGTGATAATTTAAGTTCGAATCGATCTTTGTATTGAACTATAAATAAGCTTATCTGATATGCAACAGGGATAAATCTCAAAGCAGGAAGCAGTCATACCTTGGGGAGCATTGCGTAATAAAAATTCCGGCACGCATCGTGTTACGAATGTGCTTTCGTGAAAGTAATCCAAGAAGAAATACAGCCGGTACTGGTTCTACATTTGTAACTGGAAAATCTCCATTTCTCTTTGAGGGTAGTCGTTCCAGAGCTCGTTTCAAAAGCCAGCGAGTCCCCGGTGAGTCGTCTGCGGCGACACTCATAAAAATTCGCTACTCCGAATATGTTTTGCTAACGAGTTACCTACTCAGTTTGGAACTTCTGTAGCATGTTATTTTAAGTTTCATAAGTAGTTAGCTATGGAGATGTATACGTTCTGATGCAAGTAGCTTTATTAATATATGTACCATACATACGAAAAAGGAATAGCAAATTTAATATTTATTTGACCCTTGCTAAAGTTACTACTTTTTTACACATTTTCATAAAGCATGCTTCTCAGCTAAATGCTCATGTCCTGAACCGGCATGCATATAAATATATATTGTAAATACTAATAGTTAAATTGATGTATCGCGTACAATAAATTATGATTAATGAAAATCCAAAGAATTTTATTTCATTGTACGCGTATGTTACTTATGCCACGTTTAATGACAATTTTTGTCATACAAGCAAAATAAATACCTCAATATTTGTTGTCAACATACCCATTTATGCCAAACCCAATAATAATATTTGTATATAATATTTGGTCAACAATAATATGCCAATACAAATCAAAATTGGAATAAAATGATAAATTGATTGAAGAAACAGAAACCAAATAAACAACCGCGTAAATTTACCTTTCATTTGTCATCCAATAACAATAAAGAAATTAGATACAAAGGCAAATAAAGCAAGGTTGAAAGTATGAACGCTACCCTAATTAAGCATGCAGCAATAATTTGAAGTAAGGGAATATTGCCGCTCCGTGATTTTAATTAACAATGTTTATTTATGAGTATAATTCGGCAGTAAATCTCGGATGATGTCTCCAACGAGCCGTACCTCTCTCATAAATATACAACGGGGGCGAGCGACCGTGGCTGGCTGGATGAGTGCAAACTTAGCGATCTGTGTTGCGTCTGTCCTTTACTATAACGATTCTAATTGGCTATATCTAAATATAATATCTTTAATGTAAATAAAATTACATTTTACTTAATGATACGCATATTCCTCACGTCATACCCAACTATTTCTAAGTTGATCCCGAGCCGCGTCTAGGAATTCTAGAATATCATACTTAAAGCGGTATTATCCAGGTTGTAACTCGATAATATCTTTTTAAATATCAGAATAAGCCGTAAAAATTAAATTTAGTTTAAAATAAAGTTATTTTGATAATGCCTACACTAATGTATAACAAACATAAGTATAACAAAATTATAGAAAAATAATTCAAATCGTTTTAAATAAATAACTCATGTTTCACAAATAAACGAAAATTATTACTCTAATACAAACTGTAAAATTACCTCCAAATATATTATTCCCAATAATTACATAGTTTCGTAGCGTTTCACATTTGGTAAAAGTAGGATAATGATACAGCATTTATAATAAATTATTAATAATATAATAGTGTTTGCGTATGTTTTTCAAGTTAAGTGTTAGAAATTACTAAATTGCTTTTGTACATACAAATAGTTAATAAGAAATTCTAAACAACTTTAATCCTTTAGCATGAGCTTATATTTCAAGTGGAAAATAATTCTTTATTGAATATGCTAACAATTTATAAAACTCATATAACGTCTAGAATCGTATTATACATTAGCATATCGTATTTCGTTCGCCTTAAAAATCTGTGCCACATCGCACTAACCTAACGAATAATGAGTTGACAAATGAAAATTTTTAGTAGTTCGCTCTGTCTACCTCAATCTACATAAGTTGAGAATTTATGTATAATACAATGCTCATAGACATCGTAACGATTGTTCAATGAAGTAAACATGAATTCCACTTGGTGGTGATGAATGGAGCGGTTTCATGAAATCAACTTGTCATTAATATATCTGTTTCCGACACTCGTTATGTAATTAATCAAGATAATGGCGGGCGGTTGACGTTGTGCTGTCATCAGTTGCGTCACATTTGTGGTGTTTACATTATTTGAAATAAATTTGTTCGTTGCATTAAGTTAAATAATGTGAAATACCTCGCGCGGCTCACGTGACTACTATTGGACATTAATTGGCAATAATGTAAAACTGTAGAACCGTTTAAATTGTATAAAATAAAGGTAAATTTTCTTTAATGCCGGTCCTAACGAAAGAGTGCTGTGAGAGGAGTGCTACGATATGCATACCTAATGATTCGAAAATTGGACATCACGGACGGTAGACGTTTAAATTATGAACATGATGCTTTTCAGTGTAACAATGAAATATGATTACTGACGCCATGTTTTGTTATCAGCGACGAAAACTTAACATCATCATATTTCCCGGATCGTTCACTTAAATTAAAGGTAATTTATATCCCCGAGTACACAAGCTGCGCCCGTCCGGGCTTTATTAAACAAATAAAGGAATGAATTGGCGCTCCTTTCATAAACAACCGTGCGGAAATTTGAAATTTTGAAACTTTTAATTAAGCATTACTTATAATGTTGAACGCAAAGGTGAGTTATGAGGTGCTAAGGCCCAAAATAATGAACGGACCAAGAAAATGTGGCTATAGAGTTATTAATTTTTATATTTATTAATAAATTACAAATTAATTTTGCGAAAAAATAACCTTTTTACGTCGCGTTAATGCGGTACACGTCATAATTTAATATCGAACTGTGTAATCATCGGCGGGCAGTGATGCATTGGCCGCGTGCGACCGTCAGTCATGTCAAGTCAATCGTGCCTGACGATACTCTTGAAATATTATAACATAATGGAAGCTGTAAAAAGTGCCAAAAAGATCGATAGGATATAAAAGAATAAAACAATTTAGTCTTTACATTTCTGCTGTCATTTGAAATAGTAAAATCTTAATGTAAATGGAAGAATATTAAACGCAGATTGTTCGAGAATAAAAAAGCCATAAAAGTTTAGGTAGTCAGGATTCTGGTTGGCATATTTAAATTGAAATATAGAAAATTAACGCACATAATATCTACGAATATTTTGAATATTTAAATAAGATAAATCGGTAAATAAAAAAGGTACTAAACCCATATGTGTACATTGTAAATTTTTTTATTCGTAACGTTGTAACTAGATACGACCAGCGGTATACTTAAAAAAAGAAAGAAAAACCTTTTCTTATGTATTTTATAATTATAAAAATATAAATTTATTGACATTCGTCTGACAGAGGTCTTTAATTAATGTCCCGGTCTGTTTAAAATACGCTCACAATGATATAAAATCTTTAGTTTTAAATGCATTTATTATTTAAAATCATAAACTACAAATCCGTAATGCGATTTTCCTTTAAATAATAGAAAAGTTTTAAACTAAAATATATTTACTCCGAGAATATTTTTTAAAAGTTCCGACAGACATTAATTGATAGGTTTCTAGTACTACACGATAATGATTGTAGACGTCTTTCAAGATATCGCCATTATCGTATTACATTAACCGAGTTTTTTTTCTCGAGCAATTCTTTGTCTTCTTCAATAGCAATTTCTTAGCATTTAGATATAGGAAAAGATCTTTGTTGTATGGTTTCAAGTACTTCTAAAAGACCCCATTATTAATTTCTTAGAAAAATAATATTACGTTATAATACAATTATATGTAATTTATATATACTAACAATTAATATAAATTTACAATTAAAGTTTACGTACTAGATTATTTTTAAAGAAACAAATATAATTTTTTTTTATATTATACCTAACTTAATACATTGGTGAGTTTACAACCAGATGACATTGTCTACCAACTGACAAAACAAATGACGACAGTCGAAGGGAGAATGAATATTAATAAAACTCATTCATCGATTATTTATTGTGATATAAATAGATGCGATGGCGGGCTTTATTTAAACTATTTCATTCATACTATATGTAACCGAGGAAAGTATGTGTATGGCGATAATAGCTATGTTACACATAATATGGCGTCAAATTATTATATTTATATATACACAAAAGCCAATATATTCTAAATTTAGACGAGAATTTCGATAAGTGTTAAATTTGAGGTGCGATTTTGTGATGAATCTCAGCGCGTGGCGACAGCGACGAAGCATTAATCACCCAGAAGCTCCGTGGAGCCTCGTAGCTTTTAATAACGAAGTACCCAGCGCTGAGACTTACTGCAGGTGCGGCTAAACATTTTAATTACACTGATTTAAGTTGTTTCATTTTTGTGGCTAATTTGTTTTCAAATAAAAATGAAAAATATTTGTAGTCAAATTTATGAAATAAATATATTTTTTTAAGTAAAAATTAATGAACATTACATATTGGAATCAGATACTCGCTTATATGGAGTATTTACTTAATAAAAACATTAAAATGTATACGTACATCTTAATAAATCTCAATTGAACTGAAACTGATTTACTTTTAAAAAAGGATCAAGTCTGTTACAAATGAAGTAAGAAAGCAAGCTCTATTTATTTGAAAGCCCGCACAAACATCAAGATTTATCTCCCTTATCTACCCCAAGCAAGAAAGTTTTCCAAGTACGGATTTCAAATCTTAAATATCTAAATACCTGAGCCAAGTTATTGTTAGTGCGGTAACCGGGTAGTGTTACTGCATATTATAAATCATGGGATAAGATTACGTGTCGCGCTCCACGGCTTAATCTCACCTGCTGCTGTGTCACACAATCTCTTACGTTAATATATAACGTCTATTATACTGACTCATAACATAGAGAAATGTCGTAGCAATGGACTTGTCGGCAGTACGCAGGAATTTATGCCTTGTTGCGGTCATGTTGATACGACTGACGTAATACATTCGTGTTTTAGGGAAATTGAAACGCGCGCGTAGTCTTGTCTGTCACGTTGTGCGAGAATTATGTTACCAGGAATTTATATAATTTATAACTATGTATATGTTGGTGGATATGCCTAAATGATGGCCCTGCTGGAACTGTTTATCGTATATTATTGAAGAAGGTAGTGAACTAGTACATATAAAGTTACATTGGCCGGCTTATATTTTTAAGAGGTTTTACAAGAGTGTTATCAATCAAAAACAGATAATATTATAAATGGTTTAATCAAATTGAAAAATCTTGCTTCACCTGCGGTCAAGACTATGATAGCCGCGAAGTTTTCAGAATATCAGTTTAAATTAATCAAAATAAATAACAATAGTAATCCGTCTTTTTAACTAATGTACAGGTATAGAGTCAGCAAGGTCGTCCGTCGTTCAAAGCTCAACTATATCCTACGCAATATTCTGAAACGTTTGAATTGGCTATAATTCCTATGAAAATTACCATAACAAAGAGTAAGAGCGGGCTGGAAAGGGACATCATTAAACTCAGTTAGTTGTTAGATAGACTGTAAATAAGTCTAATTTGTATTCAATATACTTAACCATCTCATTATGTAACGACGACGCCTAATAATTAAAGTCTTATTTAATAATACATTTAAGGGTGAACAAATTTCTGTTTGCATAACAACGAACAGTGGAAGCGAAGAAGATGAGAAACAAGAACACAGTCTGTAATTAACATAGTAATTATAGGCGTCTAATTGCTTCAGTATTCGTGCCGTGAATATCAAAAGGAGAGGGTAACGAAGGCGTCTCTAGACTTGACGGAATAATATGACATTTAATTAAATGGGTCCCGCTGGGTTCGCACTCTATGATGATGAGAGAATGGTAATACGCACGCTGTATCGAATATTATTCTAATATTTAAGTCATTTTAATGTTAATCATATATATTGTTTAGTACAATACGATCATTTAGAAATCCTTTTTTAAAATAGAATGTTTTTAAATTTAAATGGAACCATGACTAACCGGTTGAAGACTCGTGTTTATATCTCAAAAATTTCCACCGACTTCGTTATTATTTTTATTTTCTTTGTTATATGTAGCTTGATTGCTTAACACTTATTGTATGTGTTGAGTAGACAGTCTGTTCTTCCAGGGCAGTGCCATCACTTTTAATTAACTTTACTAATTTTGATTTAATTGTATTTTAGAATTGTATTCGGCTTATAATCAGGTAGCTGGTAGATAGTTTTTCTAAATTCGTTTGCTATTTATCTGTCAGAGGTAGTCTTTGCTTCTAGTCCTACACTCCAGCATTATTAATTACCATATACCTACATATTATACTGAATTACTATTTTAAAATATTACATGTTATAATTATTTAGGTAATTTTAAAGTGTAACTGTATCCTCTACCGCATTCGGTTTTATGTAAAGTTGTAATGAGATAACATTGTGGTAAATTAATTAATTAGAATGTAACGTTTCATGTGAGAGCAACGTGTAATCAAAAGTAACGTACAAGTTTGCAAACTCATTATTAACTGAGATTAGTAAGATTGGTATTATGTTACGAAGTTAATTACTGACACCTAATCGCTCAACTGGCTTCATAATGTTACACTTTATAAAATCTTAGCAAATGGATTATGAACTTCATAGAAATATTTTACAATAATGAAGGAAGGAAAATATTAAATAAATATCGGCGGCTTCTACATGGTAGGTTCTATAAAATCTCAATTTTTCTTTACAGGAGAGTGATTTAAAGTTGTAATTGTGCGTAAATTGTTTGTGCAGATTCTTCGTTGGACTTCAGAAAGTACTGAGAAAATGTTTTTTTTTCATGAGATGGAAAACTGTATTTTGAAGATATTTCAACAAATTGCCAAGTGTAAATTCTATGTTAATAGAACCCGGTGATACCTACGTACCCTGTCAGGACAAATACAATACAAACTCATGTATCAACTAAAAATGTATATAATTTATTTTTTAAATGATATCGTATTTATTTTATTAGTTCTCGAAAAATCTAAGACAATATAGTAATATAATCAGCGTATCAGACAACCAGAGACTGTCGCGTAGGTGCATTAGCTTGCCTAAACGTTTCGTTCTTTTAGAGGATATCTACTTTTTTTATCTAAAAATAATGATATAGGAAATTCTATTATTTTCACATATCGCGGGTATGTAGGATAGAGAGGCGGGTCAAAGTATCGGAAGTTGTTTTTCTTTGGCTTTTTTGTAATTTCTAACACGCAGGCGGAGTTGTGGCGCATATTTCAGCAGGCTTTGTAGAGCGGCAGTGCCCCGGAATTTGAATATTTATGACGCGCGGTCACACACGCGCCGGTTACTCGACGGTCTCAGGGGCCTTCCTATGGAAATTTGATGTGACGATAAATTGTCAGCTCGATTGATCGACTCTTGCAAATAAAAAAGAAATTGTAAATATCTATTAATATTCTAGTAACTCGTATAGGGTAAAATAAATATTCTATTTCTTATAGTAACCAGGCATGTGACCGTTTATACTACACTCAATATGATCCGTTAGACAATATTACCAGATCCACTGTTGTGTGAACTTGAGTGCGCCATACAAGTAGACGTTATTACCATCTACTATCAAGCTCAAAACACACTCACACACACACACACACACACACACACACACACACACACACACACACACACACACAGCTGGGAAACTATGCTAATAACTATCATCCGTCTGCCTGCCACTCTTAAGTTTGTATATATTTAACAAGGAAGTTATCAGAACTGCTGAAGTAGGGCAGCAAACTGTTGCATTAGATAGAATCAAGCGAACATTAACTTTGTGAATAGATATGAACAAGAGCTCTGTGCAGAATCTTCCAGCCTAAACCGCCAGTTACGGTTATTATGCGAAATTTGTGCCAAAAATGCATCGAGCTACTGCAGCTTCGTAGTGCGGAACTGTGAAGTTTTATTTACGAGTTGGCCGGAAGTGGCGAATTCTGTGCCACACGTAATTTCTGCAGGCTAAATCTAGTCACAATCAGATGACATATAATGTTTTTCAAATTGTTCACCACCATTTTACGAGATCGTAACTTGATAAATATTTCGATATAATTTTTTTTGAGATTCGGTAAATATTCGTATCGTAACAAGCAAATTGATGCGTAAGTCACATATCAAATTTTCTGATTATTGCCTCGGCTTCGATCTGTCTGTCGATCTTTTGACATTTACTACCCGAATTAAAACTTTTATGCATTAGAACGCCATTTTTACTTTAGCATTAAAGTGGGTTACAAATCAATTTGCTTGACTGTACCGACTTATAGTTCTACATTAGTCATACCAAGTGATAAGAGATCTTAAAACAAATGTGTGTAGGAAACGAAAGCTATAAGCATGCAAAGCTCACTGAATAGATTCCTTGCACGTGTTAAAAGGTTATTGACATTCGAGTGGAATGTTTCTGAGTTATGCTCCATGAGACCACTTTATTAATCTGAACCCGTAGAATATGCGAGGTTACTCTTTAAACACGCCATTTGGAATGAAATCGAGTTAATGAAATACCAACATATGACCTTAAACGAATTCTGTTTCTCTTTTATCATAATTGCTTTTAGTTAATGGCGTCCGGGAGATTTCTAAAACGCATGGTGTTAGGCTCACATTTGGAGAATTACTTATACTAGTTAGTTGCTAAAATGTGGTGTTAATCAAATGTATGTTGTGTGCAGGGAGTCCTCCCATGCGGGTTGTCGGTCTGAGAATTTCTTTAGTCATTATGCGGGCGTCATTCTCTATGTAGTGTGCACTAGCGAATAATTAAATATTTTTTTTAAGAGTACCTCATGGCAATTGATGATTAGTATGTGTTCATATCTAAAATTATGTAATATCATGGCTTTATTATGGATCCTGACTGCAGTATATGTGTCAATTTTTGAAAAATATTTTGAGTTTTTAATTTACTATATAAGCTACTTAACTATTAGGAGTATTTTTCAAAAATAATATGTAAATTCTTTTATATTTATTTAGAAACTAAGAGTCGTTAAGTGGTGTTAAAAAATTATTTAAGATTGAAACACCTTGGAAGGTCTATAAATTACAATATATAGTAGATATAAAAAGTGTAATATTGTAACGTTAATTATAAATATCTTAATGAAATAAATTATTGTATATTATTTATTGCTTACGTAAATTTTAGGTACCTACACAATCTATTGAATCCATGTCGTATAATAAAGTAAGAGGAGGAAAAAAACAAATGCCGAATTGACAATTCAAGACAAATGTCACTAACTTCTTATAAACGAGTAACTTCATAAACGCTGTAAGTGTTCAGAATTAACAGCGTTAATAGTCTTGTACGATTGATTGAAACTAATGTCGGCGTACCCTATGATAAAATGACAGTTAGTGTGTGTAACAAGCGTATAATTGGGCGAGGTCGCTATTCCTGTTTCTGTCATCTCATTCCCCAAATTAATGACAAACATTGCGCCCTCTCGGTGGTTGCTTTATCGCTAATAATTGTCATAGTTCTATTAATGTTATCATGTTTGCTTTTCAATTGACATAGTTAGTAGTTGGTATTACGAAAAATATTCAGGACCACATTTACTAAGTGCGATTTTAAATACAAGTGTATGTATTGCCTCTGTAGTCCTTTTATTGACAAAATCTGATGATGAAGTTAGAATTCATTATTTCGATTTGAACTGGTTCAAATTTAGATGAAAAACAAATGACTTTTTACTCGCGATACAAATTCATTATATATTAATAATTAGCCGGTATAATGTATATGTGTGTATAATTTAGGCAGATACCAATTCTAGGTTAGAATTTTTTGAAGTGAAATTAGGAAAATGAACATTGTTTTTCATGTTTGGACAGCATAACGCCAAGAGTCAGCCATTTGTGGTCAAGAAGGCGTGGCACTCCCGGCACGCCCCTTCAAATCCGATGTCTCGACCGCACATCTTCCGGGCATCTTTGCCAAGTAATGGCGAAATACAAAATTGTAAGATATATCAAGTATAAAATGGCATATTTTTGTTATTTATTTTAAATAAAAATTTTAACAGTCCTGCAGCTATTTAAAAAGACATGTCTGTTGTTTAGTTGTCTTAAACTATGTCGTTTAATGCACGCGCATCGATGATTTATCTGTAACACTATTTGGAAATAGAATATTCCTTTCGGGATTAGAATAATATATGAAATAAAATTCATTCCACCATCTAAGAATTATATGAAGTTACTAATTTTATTATCGCTTTTATTTCAAGCCAACAACGTTTAGAGTGCCGTTATAAATATAAATAATAATATTATATAATATTATAATATATATAATAATAAATCCCTTACTAACATAAATGTGAAAGTACGTTTGTTTGTTACCTTTTCACGCAACAACTACTTGACCGATCATCATGGAACTCTGTACACATATTTTTGGAGGTACTACTACAAGTAACATAGGATACTTTTTATTTAAATTATTTTTTACTATAGTTTCCAATTGACTATAGTAAAATATTGAGTATAGTTCTATTGAAATGATATCTGATACTTATTTAATGACTTAAATGCGAGCGAAGCCGCGGGTAAAAGCTAGTTATTATAATGTTACAAAGTTTAAAAGATATTTTCATAAATTGCAATTTATCAAAATCCCCATCTTCATTGCAATGCAATTACATTGCAAAGCTGTTTTCGATTGCACTCTACCTGTCAGATGGAAGTAATAGCGATCGGCATGCATGATTTATCTCTTAACTGGGAATTATTATGGAACATGTTGCTGTTTATTTATTGTGCAACAAAACTAGTATCAATATAACTAACACAATAGTAAGCTGCATAAATTATTTTAAATTAGCTAAATCATGTTCGTGAACAACCAAAGACATTATGATTATTATGGAAAATGTTTACTTTGAAAAAGAGAAAAGATTTTTCTTCTAAAAAGCACACCAAAGAAGAGGAATAAGGAGATGTTTTACAGCCGTATTAGTCTTATAAATTCTCTCCAAGTATCCATTCTAGGAAGTCAACATTGTTTGAATGCTTGACACTACGACTTTACTCCATCCCCAAGAGTAATCCATGTGTACAGTAATTTATGTATGACGATGAACTATGAAATTTGAAATAGGGATAGAAGACAATTTCCCAGGATACTTGGCGTTGCGTTTTGCCTGTCATATCTTGCAGGCTTCAAGAGAAACTAAGAACTTTAGTTTCATCTCGAAACTGGAATGTGTCTAGAAACATACTGATGTAACATGAGTCTACAGGATATAATAAATACTACTAGTGTGTTTTCAGTTTATATTATACATACTCGTCGAAATCTTTAGAGAATTAGAAGTTCAAATATTCATGAAATTATCTAGTCATGGCTGCAAAGCTTTCGAAACATAGGGTTCAAATAATCAAAAATGAAGGTGTAATGATAGAATTAAAGTTATACATAAGCATACTTTTCATATTTTCTTTACATAATATGTAAGTAACTAAATAAAATTTTACGAATAAAATGGTAATAATAATTTGAGCGAAATATAGTAAGGAAATAAACAATAAAGTGATTACAAATTAAATATTGTTATGCTAAATATGGTTTTAATCAAATCTTTTATTTATTAATAGGTACAGTACAGTTGTCCCATCTAGTTTACGCATTTACGAATAGTAAGTACGAACAAAAATATTTATATGCGCCGACTGTGATATTAACGTTCGCACACATTTTGTTTAACATGCTACTCTAGTAAATTTGAGTCAATATAACAATTTCGGTTTATTGAACATTGTATGAATTATACAGTTATTAATATAAATCTTTATAGCACCTACATTATAATATGGTACCTATAACTTCAATGTATAGGTGAATTTAGAATGAGCCGGTCTCAGCAAGGCAATAACAGCCCATTTTATGGGTAATAAAGTAGAAAATAATGCACATGAATCCAGTTTTATGACACGACTACAGCTGCTTCGACTAGGTACATACATATTGAAAATGGTGCGAGCAATGTTTACACTAGTACAGATTTATTCATACTTGTACAATCAAAGTATGTGATATAAGATAATAATAGATTTTATTATAAGTTAGCCTCTTAGTAAGTGACCACATTTCGTTTGATGCTAAGCTAATTTGTGGCCCAGAAACGGAGACGACTATTAACAACAGAGAAATGTTGTCAGGACACACTTTTCTTACAATGATAACTACGAAATAAAACTACAAATTCATATTGGTAGTTGATTGGGTCTGCCGGCTCGAGATTATACTATCACCTGACGAGTTTCAGGATCCGTTTAGACTTGAGCAGATCATAAACGTTTTGTTAAGCAGGTGCGCCTAGGCGTAGCGAGGACAGTCGTGGTAGCAGTTACCTTTATGCAAGAATTACATTCTAGCTATAATCAAGTGACTTGAATGAGGTAGCATTACGGACTACTATAAAATAACATAACAAATAATGTATGAGACTGACAGATGTACCTATGCAATAGAAAACAATATTACGTCACGCGTCTGTGCTCTGGCCATAAATGTTAATGTGGGGCGTACATCTCTGTCAACCCTTATATGCCAAATAGAAAAGTTAGTTAAATATGAATGGGCACATGAAAGGCTTTTCGTCATATCCTATACACCCCCACCCGTGACAAAAAACCTCTACGTAACAAATTGTACCGGAAATTTGCAAGGAGGAGGAGGGAGGGCAAAAAAAATTTCATATGCATTCGATAAGAGCATCGATCCATTGTGAATGATTGATGTTATGTAAAAAGCCAAGATGGAGTCTGTCGCTTATAATTTCAGTAAAAGCTTTCTTTATATTCAAAGTTATCTCCAAATTGGGTGTTTATAGAAAGTTTTATGCTTTGAGACGTGAAACTACTCTTCATTGTTTATTTTACATGTTCCAAGTTCCACGTCTTATTTGTGACTACAATAGACATAATAAAACTTGTGATTTCGCAGATAAACCAATTTCATTGATTGTTTATTTTTATTATTGCCAAATCTCATGTTACAATTGAATTAATGTTGTGAGATTATAATAACATTACATAGATTTTTCTTTAATGGTAATATTATTAATATTAATAATTACCATAAAGAAATGTCTGCTGGCAGGAGCTACTGTCCTTGTCTTAATGCTCATAACAAAGGGGTATTACTAGTTTGGGTTCTGGACATTGTATGTGAAAGTATAGTATTTCATGTTGAACTATTTATTATAGTTCAACTAACTTTCGTTTTTCTATTGTATTAAATATTTATTCAAAGATACATACAATTCTATTATAAATATATTTGGAATAGATTTCATAATAACACGTTTGCAACAAACAGTATTCTGAATTGTTAAATATTTTAGTACGTGTAGGTATGTACACAGAAACCCCTTCTGAAATTCTAATATTGTTTTAGTTCCACTACAAGTTTCCTAACATATTTAATTAAATACAATTGTTTGAGCAAAGCATTTATAAACAAGCGAAAACGGGGTATTAACTTGTTACTTTGCAACTATGTACGTTTAATAATGTGATTTAATTACATATTTTCTATACATATTTATGAACGGCTTTCGGTTTTGAAACGTAATATAATTTTCAACATAGTATGTCGGGACGTATTGTATCCATAACACTTTTATTGGGGAAGGAATTTAATCGGTTATTGAAAATCTTATACTATTATAAAAACAATTTCTTATAATGTATGGCAAAATATAATTGTTTTGGAGTAATTACGATAACATACTGGATTTAAAAACTAAAATTGGTATGATTTATTCGTACATATGAGCTTTCGATTTGAAATAACAAAAGGACTAAAAATAGTTGGGTCAATTATTTGAACAATTTTGCAGATAAACAAACATAAGGTTTGAATTCGCATCTGTCTATATTGTCAAGCACAGCGACACCGACTTAATTGAACGTCTCCAGACTGTCACGTCATGGATTTGAAACGCTTTGGTTCATTCGCTAACAAGATGCGACGGCGAAGATCCCCTGGGTATAATGGCTTGTATCAAAATACTCCTATTATGCTATATATGTATGCTCAACATAAGGCTTTTCAATTAGAATTAGCTTAACTGTAGTGAAGTGGGCTGGTCGTGTTCTGGGATTGGTTTATTTGAATTTTTTTTTGTATTGACTTGCGTATGAAGAAAATCGAAACCAAAAAGGCTAAAAACAAAACCAACCTTAAATTATTTAAAGAATATTAAATACCGCTATCTAAATACATAGCTAGCTAAATAGAAATGTATAACGCAAGGAGTATTTTGTATGAACTAGTATACCAGTGTTTGAAAATTTCTTATATTATACCCGTTCAGTATTCTTACTAGAGAAATCTGGTATATTAAATGTTTAAACGTCTCATCAAGTTGGCATAGTAGCGGTGGCTGTGGTGGCAGCGAGTAATCTGTGGCTACAAAAGAGTGACATTTAATGTTTTCAAGTTTTTCAGTCTAACCCTATTTGTTGTTATTTTCAAATACTAAGAAAAGTGAAAAAAAAAGAAAAACTTCTCCTGCCCTGTTTTGAAGAACGTACTATTAAAACCAGTTAAAAACATGTCTCTTAACAACGTTCTATACCGGAAAACGACACTAATTGGAAGTATTTGTTTCATACAAAATTTCCACAGAATTGTATTAAAAAGTAAAAATATCATATTTTTTAAATTTCACGAAGCGGATCTCACAAATTGACAGGAGTTTTGAATTTAATGAATAGGAAATTTTTCGACGTGTATATGAAAATTTTTGAATTTAGAACAAAGAATTAATTGGTTAGAATGTTTTCAGTGATGCCAATGTTAGAATAATACGTAGAAATAAAATGTTTTCTAAAAACAAGCATTGTAAATTGACTTTTATTTTATTAAAACTTTAAACGTATTGTTTTGTAAATTAAATTCCAAGCTTAATAAGATTAGACAAACATTTTTATTATTTCTTCTACTTATTTTTACCGCGTAGGAGTACACACTGACATGTATGAAATATTAAATAACACAGAAATAAAATCTGACTTGAATACGCCATAATATTTAGAGTAACAAATATTTTGTTTAGAAATTATCTTCTGCTTTTTTTATTGGTCATAAAGGGCTTCTACTACTACAGCGCCCATATATACGCTTTTTTTGTTCGAAAAGTAGAAGTTCCCACGCAAGAACTGACGTCAGAAATGAAACGTTTACGTTAGGTTCACATGTCATAATATTTTTAATATTTCTTCTAGAATAATGGCAATTGTATAGTGAAAAAAAATTACTCAAGGAGCGAAACTCAATTCTAATTCAAGTCATTCTAATTCAATTCGTCAAACTAATATCATCATAGTATGTAATATAAAGCAATCTAAGGGCATTTTAGGAATCATATAGTTCTCTTAAAATACCTTAAGAGAGCGTAAGCCGCTTTTTGAATAAAGAATTGCAGACTAAGGTCGACTTGTAATTAAATTTCAACTGAAAATCATATTACGATTGTTCGTTCAGTTCCATGAAGCATCAGAATGACAGTTGATTCTCAGCGTAATCGTAATAAAGCGTACTTTATTTTTATTTTTTTTTACTTTATTATTATTATTAGAACCCATGAAAATATTGAATTACCGACCACAAATAAAAATGTTCGAAAATTTCACAAGCATATCTTTTTAATGTAATATATATTGTGACACAGAAAAATCTAACGTGAACGTAGCAAACAAGCTTTATGAATACAGAATATAATGTGTAGAATCATCACTTTGTATCTAAAAATAGAATTTAATTTGTGTTAGGGAAGTACCAAAGGTAGAAGCACGACATGCTTATGTACAATATTTATTTTCTACTAACTCGAACTCGTGCCTAACGTAGGTAACGCTTTAGGTAGATTTACATGCATATTATAGTGGTTTTCCCGAGGAGCATTGCAAAGCTCAGAGAACTTCGTCGTTTCAAAATGTACAGCATACGGATAAGTTTTATGCTAATTTTGGCCTCACTCTACAGTTTTCACATTAGTTTTATATAGTGTTTCGAGCCTATGGCCGCTATACATTAGAGACTCGTAAAAGTTAATGGGAAATATATAATGACTAATTTAAAAAAAACTATGAACAGCTTATTATTAGTGACTTCAGTCGGGAGCTTGATGGTTGATTTAAATCAATCATAATTAATAAATAAACTTTTATGTTGTAAACCACATGTGATTGTAATATCTGTATATATTTTTTTTAGATAGTAGGAATTATCTTCTACTAAACTAAACTTCTAATAAGCACATGCAATGACCCCATACATAGAAACGCATACTCCAAACAAATACTTAGTTTTATTTAAAATAATGTGAAATAGGAATAAATATTTATTTCGATCAGGAATTGAAACACCAGCCTCTGCGTCACAAAGCCCGTCAATAACAATCGAAGTGTAGGTAAGTAATATTTAACGAACGTTTTAAAGAAAATACGAGTAATAACATAAACGATTTGATTGTCAATCCTTAAACGTCGTCAAAGTTATTTTTAGCTCTTGTTCAGCTGCGATTGCAAATATAGATAGATATCTATAAGTACTGGATGTATAGTAGATACATTAAAACTTTACGAACGACGTTTTAAGACCTCTAAATGGTGTTTAATGTAAAAGTTTTAATAACGTGGATGGTAACACTAATTATTACGAGCAAAATTTACAAATTTTCCTTCGTACTTTCTACTGAATTGTCAGTAAACTGAATTCAGCTTTTGCATATTAGAATTATAGTTTGGGTAACATTCGAATTTTAATTTTTATTACATATTTATTATTTCTTTTGCAGAGGAGAGGTAAATGAAAAACATACTATCTCGTGAGTGAACTATAGAAAGTTTTACTTAAGCAGTGGACTCTACGACGTTGGTCATCGAGTTCTGGTTAAAATAAAATCTTTGTAGCTATTTATTTCTTTGCTATCACTTTATACTGGATCTAGAAGCGTGACACCTAAAATGGTAATAGCCCAATAGTGTTTAAAATGCGCATATCTTGAAAACCGCTCAGTCATCTCCTATTCGCGACTTGACGTCTTTTTCCGAACATACTGTATAGTATATTAGACCGAGTGAAAAGCTTTGAAGCGAAAATCGCATCAGACTAATATGAAGAATGTACGAGGAAGAAGCGAGTTTTGATTGTACGTTTTATACTAAATTCTCAAGCGAACGAACTCGCACAATCGCAAAGTATATTTGTTTAATTTATACTTGGAGGCAGCATTCTTTGACAGCATAAAGTTAGTAACTAAGACTCTCATAATGCAGCCGACTTCAGAGTTCCTTCACTTTAAACTCTGATGAGGTTTCCTAAATTAGTTGTCTCAGTTCTTGGAAAGTAAACCCCTTTAATAAGTTCGTCGTCTCACGGACGTAACAAACTTTTAACTAATATTAAAACCCGTTATATGTCTTGCTTTGATATGTAATAACTTTTGTAATAATGCCTCGATTCAATCTAATTTGGAAAATGTATGAACATTTCTTACTTAAACTTTAATAATTTTTCCTCTTCCTAATCTTTTTTAAGACGTCATTATATTTTAAATTAATACTCTTAAAAATGTAAACAATAAATGCGTTTTTCCTTAAAACTCTCCCGTGAACAATTTCGATTATCGTTTCAATTCATCCATCAATGTCAACGAAATTACTCAATAAAAAAAAACAATTGAAAGATCTAAACAAAGATGTTAATGCAGGTTTTATACAGTTTGGGTGTTTTAATATCATAAGTGTAAAAACACTATTTAGAATAGGTATATACTTGAGAAAAAGAATAACGAAAAGTACTAGATTATTATGAACGATGGAAATCATTACAAGGTTTACAAAACAACACGTCTTAATGTACGTAGACACATGCCTGCAGCGACGGGCACCGCAGTCTAACCGGAGCGTTCAGTTTTATTCGCGCTCACACTATCACACGTGACCGCAGAACACAATAATCCATTAACTGCTATGAACATGCAAGTATGTTTATTATAATTAGTGAGGTAACATAGTAAAATGCTTGCATCCCTTATAATAACCTATTTCTATGTAAAGCGAGTGTTCCATTAATAATAATTAGTATGACGTGAACAATAATGTCTAAGTGGTTTGGCTTGTTTGTTGACCTCATGGCAGCAAGTCTTTAATGACCACTCCTTGCTGCGGTTTCGGGTGCTACTCAAATTAAATTACCCCGCGACAGTTGGGCCGTCCTTCCAGCGATGGGCTTATTGTTATTAGTATGATGGGAGTGCCAATATCAGTATCATCAATAACATGCTTTTGACGTTTTGATACAATAGCGTGACATACTATTTTTAGGATTTGCGTGGCGTAGGTGTCCGTATTTTATATGTTTAAATCTTTCTCTAAGTTGCCTACTTAAACGGTCGTGTAAATTTTGCCTAAATCCAGATGTGCTAAAAACTGTACTAAACTTATTTGCTACAGATTGCTTTGGCGTATTTAATTAAATACCTTTATTACTCAACCAATAAATAAATAAACATGCAAAAAATCTACAAATATTGAGGTTTAATATTTCAACTCACAATATGCAGACTAATAAAGTAAGGCCGAACACTGAATTTTAATTATTCGTATAACTAATTTTGTAAAATATATTCTGTTTCGTCGCTAGAGAAGGACAATTTACGTAATACAATAAATTGTGTTGAGAAAAAATACAAGCTTTGTACATTAGGGGCGGCCCGGACTGCTTCTACCGCTATATTTCTAAATTAAAGAGAACAATATAGTCTGCGAAGAAATTAGTAACCACTATTATAATAAATTATTACAAATTACTTTTATTATGTGAAGCAAGAAGATAAATAGCTTTTTCGTGTTGTGCTCTTTTAATTAAAACATTTTAAAGTAATTGCAAATGTTTATATATATTAGGGATGATATCAGGAACAACGTTATGGCGCTTATATTATTATCCCAATGTGTTTATGTAATTTAGATTAATTCCTTAAACATGGCTTTTCTATTTTATTTGACGCAGTATTCAAACCCAATTAAATAGGCGGGTGTTTATTTTAAAAAAGAGTACTACAGTTCAATAAAACGTAAACATAACTTTAACTTTATTTGCTTTTGGTTGTGAATGTTGTTTTGTTGTAATTGAAACAGTTTTCTATTCCATACGTATAACGCGATGTTTTCCTCGTAAAAACAAATAATGCTGAACTTTTTGATTAAATTTTCGCTCCGCCTTCTCGGGAAGCAAATCCGCATTAATATTCTAAGTGATACGCATTGATATTGGCGTTACAAAGTGGGACGCGTACATGCAAGCCAGACGGGGGCCCATCAGGGAATAAATGAAAGTTTTGCGTATGAGTGAGCGCGGCGTGATTACGAACAGCGGGTGCGTTACGCACTTGGAATATGTGGTTACATTGGCTCAGCTACACGCGTAATATCTTCAAAGAGATTTTGTTCATTCCGACGACAATTATTTTTACATTTAGAGAAGAGAATGTACTTGTAAATGTAGACGTAAAAACAGTCTAAGCATCGAAGAAGATAAAATTCATTTTATTAAAAAATATAGGTAGTTCTTTAATACAATTTCTCATGTCTTATGGTCGCCGCATGCGTACGAGGAATTGTTAAAATACACAACAATTTTCATCCGATTTCTGCGACGTGTTGACCAAATAAATTTTATCATAAAAGTTATTACCTAAAATTATTGGCTAATATCCCGGAATATATCTTCGAGAATTCCCCGCGCGATTTGTGACTACTGAATTTTATTAACTCACTATAACAAACATATGTATAGTTTGAAATACGATTATACAAAGATAGTGTCGTTTCAAATACGTCCCAATGTCAACGTGCACTAAAATAAATGAGAGTTCTGTTTTCTGGCAGATTCAAGTAAATAAAGAAATTCATCCAAATTGAGTCGTTAAACCTAATCGAGCGCAAACGAAAGTATTAAAGCGGCAAACGCTAGATTACTAAACTTGAACGTTATAATGCAAACTTTGAAATACCCTACACACCGACGTAATGTGAAAATTTCAAGCAATTTGCGAAAATTACATCAAGTAAAACAGGTTTCAGCTGCCACTCGTCTATTCGAGCGACCGAGTAGTAATGAAATGAAAATGAGAAGATTTTTTGTAATTAAATTTTGTTAATTGATACAAGCGCTATGGTTTTCAGTAATGTTTTGATATCGATTTTTATACTAATGATAAGTTACTATTATTTTATTTATTCTTTATTGCGACTTAATGTCGTGTTTATTTTGATTATTATGTTTCGAAAGTTTTGCATCCATTGTAGGCATTGTTTGTCATTTTTAGACAAAACTGCTTTCATCTATTTTTAATCTAATGGGGATGGCTATTAAAGAAACGATATAAATTAGTGTATAGTATATAAATTAATTAATGCAAATAATCTCGAACATAACCCTCTAAAGATGCATTTTAGACATGGACTTCGGCTTCTATACTATGTAGGTACTCAGTACTGATATTAATTGATAATTATAAACAATTATAATAGGTATAATGCTAACTGACTTAATGCCATTAATATACATTGTGATTGCAATTAGCACAAACGCTAGAACATGGAATTTGCTTTAGAGATTGTAAACATACTACATACCTTGAACAAACATTGCAATTATAGCCACATACACATATTATCTATACCTACACATTAGTTTGAAATGCAAGCAACTAAGGAGTGAACTCATGTGAATAAAACTAATATATTATTAGCTCGGTACATATCTGCGTACTTGAATCAAAATGCATTTATTTGATTTTAAAATTCCCTTATATTTATTTATTCCCTATTGTAATGGAAATGAATGTCTATATATGTAGATATGTATAATTATATACTGCTGTCGGCCTTATCTCTTCCAGGCAACCAACCTTAAGGTAGAGAATAGTGGAGATGAGTATAGATGGAGGTACAAACAATATAGAGCGGCCGTGGCCTAGTGGTTGAGGGTGCAGACTCGCGGTCGAGAGACCCCGTGTTCGAATCTCTCAAAAATTAAGCCGGTACCAATGTAACTTTGTTATATGTACTTTGGTCGCTCAATGCCTATAGTATAATAATATAGGCACACAAAGAGTGGTAGGCATACTGATGATGGCATTAGCCCAGTATGTCGTCCTGGGGAAGTACCACCACTTTCAAGCGGAACACCCGTGAAGTGACCTAGTCGCGTTTCGGGATCAGCTTGGAAGTAGCCGGGATAACGAGAGGAGTGTGCCCTGTCAATTTAGACAGAGCACATTCGTCTCCTCAAGCCGGCATAGTGGGGTCGACTGTTGCGCGCGGACATCTGTCTGTGGTAACAGTCGTCTATACTCATGGACCGCACTCTAGCTTAACATCAGGCGGAGTGTGGTCATATGCTAGGCTATCAAAAAAAAAAAAAAAAAAAAAAAAAATATATATTACAATAATAACATGCATATACAGTACACATATAAACAAAGACTATAAACATGTATAATAATATATAAGTATAAATTAGAACAAATTAATACAACTTATATTTAATCATTCATATTCATTCATTAATGTTTAAACACGTAATGAATAATAAACTATCACTAAACAATTATTTTAGAACACACAACTTTCCAGACAATACCTACACAATTTTATAATTATTTAAATTACTTCCTGCTACATATCACCTTCTGTTTCGCAATCGTAGTTCTATTGTATTTTTATAATAAGTAATTTATTAATAATATTTTGCAGTTGCAGTTTCACATTTTATTGTTTCAACAATCGGTTGTTTTACCTATAATTTCTACTATTTTATTTCTAATTTAATAAAACATTACAAACGTACAAGAATAACTCATATCTGCAAAGATAGTTTGTGCAATTTATCATGCTACGTTAGGACTTAATTTTGACGTGAGCTTCCTAGCAAAGAGATTTTCCATATGGAAATAAGTAGTACTAGCTTCATAGAACAGACATGATTTATAGGTGAATATACGGTAGGAGCGAAATGAAATCAGTGAGGGTAATTCGAAGTACTTAGATTCAGCAACCGAAAAAAATATAAGTTGTAAATAATATTGTTTGTTTGTTTTGATTGTAATACAAATTTTTTAAACTTCGTTTTTAGACGAAACAAAAGAGGGTCCTTCTCTGAAGTTACGTAAAGCGAGGTTTAAGTGGAACTCGGAACTCAGTTTGCGAAGTTTCGTTCTTGATCGAATCTTGTTCTGTGATGTATTGATTCGTGAATCAGGTCATTTTATTGAAATAACTAGTATTCTAAAAAAAGAAAATAGTATAGGCAGGTAGATAGACGATAAGAATATATTATGTAAACGAAGGAAAATATTTATATGTACCTTAAGGCAGTAATGGAGTACTAATATATTAAAATAAAACTTTTCGAAAGTGATTTCTTTACATTATTTTATTCTTATTACTCTTGTTATTATTGAAATGAATTAATCGATACGTAGTTATAACTGTAGTAATTATAGTATGAGTTACAAATAACTTGGTTATTCCAAAAATAAATTTCCTTCATTTTTTTAAACAAACTTCGATGTATTTTAAATGTCAATCAATAAATCGAATTACATTGTATTAATAGTAGCAATATATGAACTGTGTACTATGTTTATCGATATACATAAAATTAGTTATATATAAAATAGGTTGTGTAAGAACGGAAATATCTTAGTCGAAACGAGAAATGCTCCCGATTCTGTTTCGGTACATTTGCCACGAGCAAGTTGTTCGCTACATTTCATTACGGTTGTTTTCTGTTATACTTCGCGATATTTATGGAACTTCCCTAAGATTTCTGATAAGAAGGAAGTTGTTCTTTTTTCTTTTTAATTACAATTGTATTTTTTTGCTTTCTTCTATTCAATGAGGTGATGTTTTTTAATTAAAAAAGTTTTCTTCAATTAAATGCATAAATACAATACAATCAAGTCATCACTATTTATTCCCAATTGTAAAAAAGAGACACTCATCATGTATGTTTGTAAATACTTGGTAATCACAAAAAGTTCTATGAGGATTTTTAATAGAATTTTACCAACAGATATATTCATTCACGAAGGAGATTTGGTCCCTATTAATACTAAAATCAGTGAGGAGTTAAATGTACTTTTTAAAATGTCGTGTCGACTGCACTAACAGCTATATTAAGTACTAAGTTAATATAAGTTAGAGTTGACTTTGGAAGTAATGTCATAGAGCCGACTAAAGTTTAAAGAATAATTAATATTAATCAATAAATTAATTTTTTTTTATTACATCAGCCATGTAACCAAATCTAAATAAATTAAAACTTTATAAAAAAATATTAATTATTATCAAAATTGATCCTATTTGCAGATAACGAACTGCAATTCAGTTTAAAAACAAAAAATATATACATATTATAAATAGAAATGTCCTTATTCGATTTTGAAATGTACAAATTTCCTATTTGTAATATAAGTTAAGACGCCAGAGATGATACGCTAAGAGAATTTGCTTAGTCGACCAACATTTAAAAATATATTTTCGAGTTTATTCCAGTTCTTTTTTATGAATGTCTGAATATATGTCACATCTATGTCTATGTCACATCTTGATCCCAGGAGAATCATGATTGTATAGTAACTTCTGCTTACTGCTGGGTTTTTATTACCCTCCTGCACTAAGCCTGTGCAGATACTTATTGTAAATGAATGCCTGTGGAAAGCAAAGTGTCCCCTTATGACACCAATAGCAATTCGGTATTAGCTCGATTGAGGTTGAGTAAGTCCCTCGTGAGCGAGAGTCATTCGTCTGACATGTTTCCTCTATATTTAACTTACCATTTAAGCTTGGATTTTAGCAATTTCAAGAGTCATTGACTCGAGTATTTAAGATACGCCAACGCAATAATACCAATACTCAGTGGTATTGTGGTAAATATTTAATATCGCAACTGACGTCAAAAGAAGGCCACTTTGGTTGTCCCTTCCGACCCAATATTATCCTTTGATGTCAACGGCAAATATAAAGATTAACAAAAACCCTTTTGGAATTTTTTCAACATTGGAAACGTATTTTATTTTTTCATTATCATCGTACCTAAAATTGTGTTTTTGACGTGTTACTTAAAATGTTACGTATAGCTTTAACGCATGACATTAATTGAAATACATAAAGGCATGTTCATATTATATTAAACACATATGTGAATAATTATAATAACATATTTGTTGTAAATCAACAATTAGATTTAGATTATGGATTCAGTAGAACAATAATTAATTAAGCAGAAGGCTTTCAAATCCACTATTAATCAAGTTAAAGCTGCCGCTTGACAACACCCTGTCAACTTAAGTAGTGTTTAGTTTACAAACGTCCTATAAATAATTATTTGCGGGTGCCTTGTAAACCGACTATTCCAACTATTGTTTGACATTTACTATGGAAACTAGTGTTAAATGTAATTAATCTGATTTGAATATCAATATTATATCGATTTCGTATTTATTGCGAAATTTATAATTAAATGTTCATCATACGAAGTAATGTATAAATAAATTTTTTTAAATAATAAAGAATCACAGAAACAAAAGAGAAAAGATAAAGTGTAGTATACCATGTTAAACGTGTATATTCATTTGTCTCTTGAAGCTGAAATAGCTACAATAACATAGGCGACTATTGCCTGAATATATTTGCCTGTGATAATAGTTGTATCCATTCATGGATATCACTCTAGCTAAAAAAAAGTCGCAAAAGGCCTAAATTAATGAAATAATGTTAACAAATAAGCTAAGACGGCAACCACATAAGCGATTTTTTAAAATAAAAAGTTAATGTGTTGTGCAAGATCAATGCACGAATGTATTGCATGGTTGAGTGAGTCCTAAGAAGTGTCAAAGTGAAGCGACGGCATTAGGAAAAGTGTAGCAATCAAAGAGAATTTCCGCATCATTTGCTAGAACTGCTTCAGGCGAAATGTTAAGTGCTTCTAGTGAGCCAGTCTTGAGTCTAATGATCCGCACTCAGCAGAATTATGAATTTACGATTATCTTTATATAATTGTCAAATATATGGCTGTCATTACTTCTTTGACAAGAGAACATTGATTTCTGTAATACTCGTATCTTATCTGTTTAATTTGAAAAACAAGTGATAATGTAATTAGCCCAATTCGTCGTCGTGTTCTATAATTTTGAAACACCCGTCGAGTGATCCAGTTGGATTTCGGTATCAGCTTGAAACTATTTGAAGCAACTGCTGCCTGTAGACATTTCTCTGTGATAGAATTGAAGTAATGTCGTTCACATACTTATATACATTTGTACCGCGTAATAAGTTTAAAATAAAATAAGTTTTATTTGATTTTTTTATGCCTTTAAGTTGATAAAACGATGTTATTACACATATTAGGCGTCGATTATACCGTCTGTAAAAAGTTTCTTAACACAAGGTCAAGTAGCTACTGAAATAGTTCGTAAGCTATAAGCTTAACTATTTCCTTACAATAATGACTGTATGTTATACACACTGCGAATAGAATTTCAATCACAATATATATTTTATATCACTATGAAAAGCGAAACAACGCGCGATATCAGAGCACTACGTAACTATGGTCACCGTCATTTTATCAACAATTAACGTTTTTCAGCCAAATCTACAACCAACTCTTTCAATGTATCACAAACATATACCCATTATATAATCCCCAACGTTTGCAAATATAATGATTGTTTTGTTAGTGTGTGGTTGGTTGTTGTGTGGTAGCAGTATTTTAGAAATAGCTACTAATTCAATTAACATATATTACAATCAAAATACCGCTCACTTAGCCGTTGCTCAAGAAAAATCAATGTAGTAAAAATAATAATATTAAATTTTATAAAGTATAAAAATTAACTTGATTAATTAGTTAGTTCTTCAAGTTGAATGACAATTATATTATGTCTGTATTTATTTTTGTACTGAATTTTTTTATTTTTGTACTTTTGTACAAAACGGATATTTATGTGTATTCCGGAATATACATAAATAATACATTTCCAAGGTTTCTACCTACCCCTAGGATTATCAGTATCAGAAACAAATAAAAAAGTAATGGCTCAATAAATGATCGATGGCCGCCCATTAAGGCTCTTCTTTTATGAATAGAACACTACAAAAGACGAGTACACTCCAAGCTTAGATGCTACATAGTAAAGCCGGATTGAAATGAAACAATGACAGTAAAATGCAAATAAAAGAAAGCTATATCTTTTGTGTCATGAGACGCACATTTCAATGGAGTTTTAATTACAATTAACTGATAGTTTGTGGTCTATTCATTGGGTGACTTGCAGTCTTGACATGTATTGCAGTTCTACACTTGAATATTGATTCCCTTTATACACTCTAATCCCTTTACATGTATGCATGTGCATTGATTAATTTGTGGTATACGTAGTTAATTATAATAATTGTAGTAGGTATTAGCAATTGGTCCGTAACGATTATTCTGATGCAATTTCTTTATTTACAAAAGTAATCTACGCTTTATGGTTCCTTACAATCCAAGGTATATCAAGTAGGCAAAGCGTATCCAAATCGAAATGGCTAACAATACTTTTCTGTAATAGTTATACTGAATATCCAGTATAATAATAGTAAAACAACTGTTTAGGTGACTATATTATCTTCCTAATGAAAATACAAATATCGCTAACTGCAAGCATACATACTTAAAGGTACCGGCGTACGCTGGATTTCCACAGCAAAAGCGCGGCAAATTCTCAACAATAGGTACTTCGCAAAATTCATGGCTTCAATATCTACTGCTTTCATTGTTCTCCCAAAGAAACATTACTATACGGGTATAGTTACCTTCAGAGAATAATAAATCGCTCTTACAAATTGTAAATGTTTAGAATATTAGACTACTTTAAAGGTAAAGTTTTGAATGTGCAAATTGTATAACAAACTACATTTATTTACAATTTCTAAAAACAAATAACAAATTTCAAAAAGAATTTAAAACGTATTTCGTCCCGCTTTCGTTAGGTTTGCTTTCGTCCATATATCACCCGTTAACTGTTTAAACTAGACACGTGTATGCTCTAACGGATATGTAGTTTTTATCCACCACGCAAAAAATACATTTTTTTACGTTATTTTGAATTCATGAAAGTTTTTTCTAAAAATATAAACATTGAAATTCATACGTCTAATCTTGTATTCATCTCGCTATCGGTTTTATTTATAAAAAAAAATTTTAGAGGACTTTTGTCATGTATTAGTGATGAAAGCTAATCTTTATAATAAAGTGTCTTTTGTTAAAATCTTTATTGTGGTTTTGTTATACTTTGACAAAACTAGATATGAGATTAGGATTGACAATTTAGTGTGTGTAATGGAAGAGGTTTGGCAACATTTGAATTGTGTCAGACAAAATAAAACAATAGAATTTTTATGCTAACTACGTGTAACAATTTAAGTTCACAAAATATTAATTCATTAGTGATTATTAGTCCTTGAGGAAGTTTGTGAGCAAATTGTTCATGAAGTACTCGAATAAGACGACTTGGGACACTAGATGTCCTAACTTTGAACTAAACTACAAACCGAGTGAGTCGGACTACAGCTATAACGTTAGGGAGTTAGAAATTTATGTCATTATGATGGTTACTAAAACAATTCAGACGCATATATGAAGTTATTGAATGCAGAAATTCTTAACCGAGTGAATATGAATTACATATATATGAACGCTATTTTATTAATTCGCATTATAAACAGTGAAAATGCGTTATAATCTCATTTGATAGGTATGTCATTTCGAGCGAATTGATAGATTGCTTCATTTTCTATACTTAGGTACATATAAATAATGCTACTATCGATCGCTTTGAAAAGTATACGCTTTCGTAGCTAATTTGATATTGTTTCTCCACGTCTCGATATTAATATTATTAACTTTTAAGATAGACCACGTTAGCTATAATTGAAGCTATAAGCTCAGTGTACAAACGGGTTTAGTCAATAGGTTCGTTCAGTCAGTAACACAAGCGCTCAGGCTCACTTCAATGCTTCCCTTTCTCTAACTCCAGCCGGTGTAGCCAGACAACTTCAATACCTGTGTTCCTTTTGTTTATTGTTGAATTGTTGTCGGCGGATGTGACTCTACTTCGGTTAATAATGTAACTTGCAAGTCGCTACGTTATTGGCAATATAGAGTTCCATTTGATATTGTAAACGTGGCATTGTCTTTTAAGCTGCCGTGTTTTATATAATCATTTGTGTTGTAAGAAGATTGTTCTTAAACTTAAATGTTATACTCACGTTTTGCAAAATAGGCAGCAAGAAAGCCACCGTGTTATAATTAATTGCTCTCAAACAAGAGTTTGAAATAATTGTCTGTTAGAAGATAATTAAGGAAATATCTCATATAAGGGAAATAAATAATTAAGTATTATTATGTTTCTAATGTGTAATTTTAAATGGATAATCGGGTAAGTGATCTTTAATATGTTTTATGTTGTTATTCAGGCATGCGAGTAGGTGCTACAGTTAATTAATAGTTAAATAACAAAAGAAATATGGTGAGATATGGCGTGCAAGTGACCGCGCTACGAAGCTCGCGACTAGCTTTTCATCGCCCCGCCGGAACAAAGTCATCGCGCAACAAGTGACGTCGTAGCGTTTCTACGAGTACACGTTAACCTCTTCAGGCACCCCTCACTCGACACGCCCTCCAACTTTACTGGTAACCCACAGCAGTCTCATATTAAGAAATATACAAATATTTAAAAGGCATTAAACTTAATTTTACGCTCCACGAGCTCCCCTTGTTATATATAAACGTTATTCATATTATTTCTAATGTCTAATGCTATCTGACACATATGAATCTCACGCGTATGTACTTAACATCAGATAGACACGTGACAATGATTATAAACAACTTTTTTTAAAACAAACTTTAAAGTAAAAGAAAGTTATTGGTCACGCATGCGCGAAAATGAGCGAGAGGTCGAAGAGGAAAACGAGAGCACAAGACAGTGGCAGTCGCTCCAGCCAATCGATTAGTCGCATAACGATACCACCGTCTTAAATGCGGATGTGTCGCGTAGCCGACGTCAGTTCGTAGTCGGCCGGCGCCGCGAGCGCCGCCGAGTACTATTGTCACTTCCGCGCTCTTTGCGAACGACCGGTCGCGGCAATTTCATGTCTTTGTGCCTTTGCGGGCGGAGTAAAAGCACTAAAGGTAATCTCAGTGAAAATATATATTTTAATATAAGTTAAAATAAATTTATTTGAAAAAGTAAACAAATATATAAACGCATCTCGTAAACATATTAGGTAGTTGTTTAGATGATGAACAAAGAGGGTTGTGATGAATACTGATTTATTTTTTATACACCTATTTACATGAACGTCGAATCAGTCCGTGCTAATAACGTTGTGAGCGGTAAATGTTGCGGAAGATTATTCTGGATCCTGTAATAAGCTACGATCACAAGACGCACCAAATTATAGTAATCATTTACATTTTGTATACCTATTATTATTTTTGCTGTTCGTTGTAACATTGTGTTTATTTATTTGCTTTTAATTTAAAAAATAATGAAATAAGAGAGTTTGCATTAGAAAATGTAATAACGTTATCGAGTTCAAAGAAATAACAATGGTTGTGTATTTTATATAATTGGCATTGTTTATTGTTATTGTTATTATGTATATTATTGCCTAATCTACAATTATAGTAAAATTTCGAAATAAAATTAGGCACCTACTTATATTTATTAATTTAATATTTGTTAAAACTTTTGTAAGACACATATTATTAAATATTTATAAATATATAAAATATATTTAAAAAATTGCCATAAAATGTAGGGTCATCCATTGAATTTCGTAGTTTTCGTAGGTAGTTTAATGACCAAATTCTGATTTGAATTTTAAAACAAAAAAAACTAAAGCAATTGTTTACTGAGAAATACCGTATGTACTAACGATATACGATTTGTGAAAAAAAACCTTTAGTAAGTTATTAAGATGAAATATATCTAAATATAATAATCAGTAATAATTGTATTTATTTATATGGTTCATGTTATGTAATTTACATTTTATATTTGGTACATATATTTTTTAAATTGGTTGGAATTTAAAATCATAATTATATCAACGCAGCATTTTGAAAAAAGTTGTTAAATGACTTTTTGATAATAGTTTCTGCTGATGACCATGAATGACGCCGGCATGGGAGGAGTTATTTTTTATTTGTATTCTAGTGGGCAGAGTCGCAGGTCGACTGCTAATAATATAATTAAGTCTTCGATGACCTAATTAGGCAATTAATCATAATATAAATTGTTTTAATGAGTCGTAATTGTAAATAAAAGCATTTAATTGCTTGTACTAATTGAAGTACAATTGATATTTAAATAGAATGAGATGTTGGCCTCTACGACTGGTTTTGAACGTTAACGGCACCTTATCTATCTGTTCTGCTTAAGTTATAAGTGCCCTTGGGACTTCTCCAAACTAATTTCCTATAAATTTCTCCCGGAGTCGCTGCCAATTTGAGAGACTTTTACACTTTTGTACAAAATTAGAACAAAGTTTAGGTGCGAAATTTAAAACCTATTTTTCTCTATTAAGAGAGGATAAAAATAATAAAAATTATAATTGTGTATAAATTTATGACTGCAGTTATCATTTTGTTATTTTTCAATTTAAAAAAAAACGATAAAATGACGCAACAAATAATTAATTTTAAAAGAAGTAGTGTTTATCATTTGATAATTATATATTTATGATAATAAATTTAAAAATGTACCTGTCATTATATAAAAAAGCAAACATTATTCTAAAAATGTATTTTAACATTTACTGCATAATATTTCTTAATAATTAATGTCCTATTAATTTTGAAGTCTAGTGTAAAATATACACATGGCTTTTCTAATAGCACTTTGGTTCAGAGCGCGTGCAGGAAATGTAATTCTGACAGTTCATTATTCCTATGACATTGATAATGATAGAGTCTATTATCGCCTGCAATTAATGTCTTCGTGTACGTCTATTTTAATCAAATTAACTGCCGTTCATTTTAGACATGTTTCTATCATATGATTGCATTCCGCCTTTGCTCTCCGTTAATGAATGCTCTGTTTAAAATTTAATAACTTCATGTATACTATATTACCTAAACGGTCATTAAAAATCAGATAAAATTAAATAAAATAGCACGAAAATGAACTTTAAATTTCTTTATACGTGTATGTAAAATTTTATAAATAAACCTAAAGTCTTAAAATAATAATTTCACAAAACATGTTGAGTAAAAATATAATCGAATCATTTCACTATATCTGTACACGTTGCGACTGATTTCATACTTATACCAAAATGTCCAATAGAACAGTTACATGTAACTGCAATGATTGCATTTGTACCTATCGTATTAGTACCAGTAGAGAACGTAATATAGAGAGGCGACAGACTATAAAATATATAAATCATTAATTTAATCCAGCGGTTCTCAAACTTTTTTGGCGAAGGAAAAAGCCTTAATATAATTATAAAAAACTGATTTATGAATAATCATATTGCAATGTAATATTACGTAATATTTAGTTGGAATATTTCGATGTAACCTTATAATCTCCCTTTGATAGGTATTTTTTGCAGTATTTTAGCCCTCGGGTTCCGCGGAACACCACTTTGGGAATGGCTGATTTAATCAAATAAATGCATGAAACATTTATAGTACTCAAGTAATTAGTAGTATTAAAATATAGTGGCAATTATAATAGTATCAAATATAATTTGGTATTATGAATTATTAGACTTTAATTATGAAATAATTGCTCGTTCTTGATGATATCTAGATGTCTTAAACACGTGCCAGAAGTCGGTATATGTACCTATAGATACAAAACTACCATAGATATATGCATATAGTAGGCATATCATAACATTATATGAAAATTTAAATTAATTATTATATAGGTAATAGAAATAAAAATTCAGAAACAAATATAAACTTAATAAAAACAAATCACTAGAGTTTAGTTGCTGATTATTCCGTTGTTGTATGTATTATACATTCACTCGATGCAGACAGTTATAGCTGCCACATTTGGTATTATACAATATTAGCAATTACGTTATATATAAATATATAATACATCGTTTATAAGTATAAAATATGGTAGATAAAGTATTATAGAAAAACAAACTTCACAAGTGGAACAAAACAACAAGAAATTCGCGTAATTTAATATAATGGTTATTCGAAAGAAGCTATTTCGGGTACTTTCTTTTAAGTTGCGAAGTTACGACCCGATTCTAATTCAATAAGTGTAATTTTACGATGATTTATGGAAGTAAAATCTATTATGTAAAAGTTATTTCGACGTTCGTCTTTTATTGTTTGAGTTCTACTTCTTCATTATTAGTGTAAGGCTTTATTGATTGAGATGTAAATGCAGTCCATTGATGATTTATATTCTAGTTTTAAAAAGTTATTTAAGGATATATTGATGATGCTAGTTCACCACCACTTTCAAGATGAACACTCGTAAAGTGAGCATTAAAGATTAGCTTGAGAGTAGCCGAGCGTGACGAGGAACGTCTACTCTGTCAACCTAATTTGTGCGCACTTGTATCATTAAGCCAGCACAACGGATGCGACTATTGCTTGCTATCGTTCACCCGCACTTTGTACATATATTAGGCAGAGAGTATTTACATGGAATATTTTAAATTATATTTTTAAAGCTTTCCTAAAGTCAAACGCGATAGTAAATATTTTCTTTTAAATTAGTTAAATAATTATAATACTTTTTATTAAAAAGTCAGGTACCTAATAAAATGTTCATTGATCGCAATCAATAGCGGTTTATTCATTCAAAGTAAACATGTTTATTTTCCTTGCGGGGGATGGCTTCATGAAAACTGATTCTGTTTTCTTCAGATAATAGTGAAGACGCTTCCTTAGCCCCAGTCATGCGGGACTCTATTTACCTGTATCGGTTCCTTTGTCTATTTTCGCTTCAGAAAGTTCGGTTTATTTGCTTTACCCGATTGGTTCAGTCCGCCATAATAAATGAAACTGACTTATTGTTCTTTTGCTTTTATACTAACAGATGCCTTACAAAACAATCATTTTATTATTTTTATTGAGTGTTTGTTTGCTTTTGCAATTGGAAGTAAGTATAATAATATAATTAGTTTTTAAATAAGAGATTAATTTTAATTGTGCTTATTTTTTTATTCTTAGAATAATACCTCTTAACAAACTACTACATTTGTCTATGCCATTATATTTTTTATGACTTTTATAAAGGGATTGTACGTATAATTATGAATTTACTGACAATCTAAAACATGGGATTTTAAAGTAACTTGTACAATCCTGTATCATAAGATTCTTTGAACGCAAAGTCGCCACCATAGCGGAAGCGACTGTTATTTACAGATCTTTTGTGGCAACAATCACCTCTGTCAAAATTAGACAGAGTGCGCTCACTAATTAATACATATAAATCTTATGTAATTTGCTATGGTTTAACTAATTAAAGGATTTTATCCGGCTTACTGTCGCGTTTATTTAATCATTTTTAATACGACATTCTAAGAACTTTACAATAATTATTTCTTTTTAATTTTTAAATTAGTTACAACATATAAATAAATACTTAAATTTATTTATTTACTGTCTAGATATACGAATATATTTTATAAAAAATGTTTATAGTATAACGTCACACCCGACCCAAAAAGATAGGGCAATGATGAAACAAAAATGGAGGTTTATTGTGGGTACTATCCCAGTTTATTTCATTAATATGATAAGAGGAACCGTTTAATTTTAATTGAAGCAAGCAATAAACATAACTTTATAACGTAATAGCTCTTTTATGTATGAAGGATATTAAAAATTATATTACTAGCGTAAAATATATTTAGTAAGTTGAATAATAAAAGGTAATGTTTTATTATTATTATAAAATATACATATTTTACCTATTATTTATAACTAGCTGTTGCCCGCGGCTTCGCTCCCGTTAAGAAGTATTATTATTAATTAGGTATAGTTTTTGCGGCTTTATTTTTGTTTAGCTTGTGTAAAAACGTCTTCATCATAGTAAGTCCAATCTTTAATTGCAGTTCAATCAATCGAAAATCTAATAAGATTTATACAAATTTTCATCCCCTATTTTATCCCCTTGGGGGCAGAATTGATCAAAATCCTTTCTTAGCGGATGCCTACGTCATAACATCTACCTGCATGCCAAATTTCAGCCCGATCCGTCCAGTGGTTTGGGCTGTGCGTTGATAAATCACTATGTCAGTCAGTCAGTCACCTTTGAGTTTTATATATTACTAGCAGTTGCCCGCGACTACGTCTGCGTAATAAACATTTACCGCCAAAATTAGGCATAAACATCGAATTGTGTGATCTTAAAATAAAATGAAATACCTTTGCCTTAAAATGAAAAAAAAAAAAGATATATATCTTTAAAAACAATTGAAAACTTAGGCATAGACATCGAATTGTGTGAACTTAAAATGTAATATTTCTTTAAAAAACAATTGAAAATATTATATAGCCTATGTTCATCAGGGATTTTTTACGATTCTAATGGTAAAAGAATTTTTCAAATCGGTCCAGTAGTTTCGGAGCCTATTCAATACATACAAACAAACAATCAAATGTTTCCTCTTTATATAATAGTATAGATAATTATAAAATAATTTCCTAACATTTTATTCTTTAGTAATGTCTAAGGGAATAACTTGGTTCAACTAATTTTGATTTATTTAATCAGGCTGCAACGAGACAATCTTTTATTAACATATTCTATATTACAAAAGTTTAAAAAAATATATTTAAATACTGCCTTAGTGTTATCTATGTGAGCGACTATAGACGCGGTATGACAGTCGAAATTACCTGTAGTCTATTACCAGATAAACAAACAATGTTTCGTTTAGTAACTTTAAAAAACTAATTAAAAATTGTATTATTTGTAATTTTTATCACAAGCTGTTAAAGGATGCAGTGTGCACATAAATCTCTTTAACGTGATGACTTTTGCCGTTTCATACGCAAGCGACGACATGCGACGGACGTAAACGTGAAAAATGTGGTGTGCGGAAGCCCCGGAGGCGTAACCTGCTAGCTTAACCAGTAATTACTTTTAAAGCTTTCACTTCTGCTGACTAAGGAATTCTTCCGAATTTCTTTTTGATTCTTAATTTTATCGAAGTTTAATTTACAATAAAATGTTTATTGCAATCAGCTTAAGGTCCCTTAATGACTGAATTTTCAAACAATATTAAATGCAAAACCTAATTATGTTGTTCCTTTCCAAATGGTAAATGAAGAGGACTAAAAAAGTGAATACGTTGGTTAAAAAAATTTCGGAACATCTAATGCTATTTTGATTATTTTGTTCAGATGTTTCCATCGAAAGCTTTCCAGCCATCAAGGTGGTGGCTGAGACTCGAGTAGATTTTTGATATAATTTTCCTGCTAAAAATTTATGATTTAATAACTCAGTTCAAATATTTGCTTCTGTTTTAACGAAAGATTGTTTCCAGAGACCTCTACCGGATTTGTCAGAAAGTGTTCGTAGCTTTGTGGTAACAGTTGTTGTTCTTTGGAGTTTTAGTTGAGGTCCACAAAATTTTGTGTTGATTTTCGTCCAGAATATTGAAGTCAAAGTTGTGTTGTGTAAATTACGAGGTGGTTTACTAATTTAAGTTTTACGTTCAAACTCTTTATACTTTGCAATATAATCTTGATTTAACCTAAAAAATTGTATAATAGTCTATAAATTTATTTTTAAAAATTCTTTTGTTTCAGAAAAAATTGGTGAACCCTATGTTACGAGAAGTGCATTGCCGCGATGGGTTGGGTGAGCGTCGCTAGCTCAGTGCTAGCATTCCTAGTCTACTACAACACCTTAGACGCTGGATTTGTTTATGATGACAGGTATGTAATATGAAACACATACACTCCATTAAATGTACTTTATTCTCTCAAAACAAGTATATCGTAAACAAAGAATATCCGAAAACACTGATTAAAGCCCATCCTTATAAAAGTCAGTGATATGACCGTCAAGTTTAAAAAATATTTCGTCGCATTCCTTTTATTTATTTTAACAACTATACAATTCAAAACTATATTGATTACTTCTAAATGTTTTATAAAAGTGTATAATAGTTAGGTTCAAAGTTTAGTTTAACAATTAAAGGCGAATTAGTCCCTTGGGTACGAGGTCTAGTTTCCGAGAACTGACCGCTAAAATCTCTATTGCGACTCTTTAGAATGATTAGTTGCTTAGTTATCGTTTAATTCTCTTTTTATATAGTCTGCTAATTTCTCCGAGTTAAATGCAAAAGGTCTTCGTTTTGATCGTTTTAATTACAAAGACTTTTAACGATGTGAGGTTCTGCAATTGGCTAGTATATACGATAAACTTGGACAGGTACCATTTGCAAATTTAATTGTAATACAATTTTATACTTATTTAGTACTTTTCAAGCAGAATTTGGTTTAAAGTTGTTTTAATAAAATATGAAACGATATTGTTATTTCTACTCCTTTTTCATTAGTAATTATAATAAAATATTTATTTAGGATTATCATTTAATACCTTTAATAACATTATACATATAAATAGTATAAGCGAAACGGTCATTCTGTCATTTTCTCTTTTGAAATGATTTAAGCCGGTGTCGAGCGGCTCGCCTTGTTTTTTCTCTTGCGCTCAAATGAGAGTGATCATTGTATGACAGAGACAACATACTGGTATACTTGCACTTTTATATTCTTCGACTTCTTTTCCGATTAATTTCACGCTTCGCCACACGTAAATATATTTATATTCTTATCCCACGAGTACGCCGGGTACTAACTTAACCTTGACGTGTCTACATAAAATAAGAAAATTAAATATTGCTAGATTTGTATCTCTAAACATATTATATTAGTCATGCTCGCTGCATATTTAAGTCGTAAAATCGATGGAAACGGCAAATCGAAATCATCTCTCTGAAAATGTATATTTACAGAACTTGAGTAAACGATTTGATTCTACGAATAAAAAGGGTTCAGGCAATGTTTGTGCTCATAATCCTAATATTTATTCATATTTAAATGAGGTTTTGTCTATTTGAAATACACATGCTTAAATATTTAGAGATAAAATAAATTTACAAAACGAAAGGAAAAAAGTACATGTTCACGAGATGATCTTCTATTGAATGAGATTCCGTTAAATCCACTATCGAGTTAAATTGATGCCATAGCAATCTCGACATGATTAACATCGAAGCGTGGCGGTGTCCATTTGCGGGGATAAAATCGAGAAGTTTTCCGATAATCGTGATGGAACTAGGGAACTTTGTTTCGTATTGGAACGAGTTCGATCGCTGCAACCCTGTTCAATGTTTCGTAATTGAGGGCTTACGTGACGAGCTCTCGCCGCAGCTGCCCCTTACTCGTTTCACAGGGAACTTTGACGTCAAAGAGTCCTTTTACCAAATACTGAAATTGAACTCCGTATTTTGTTCGATAAAACTCAATTTAAAATGTTAGTACAAGTTTATTTCAAATATGAGCCGGCATGTCAGTTTTCGATGTAAACTATTATATAAAAAAATCACTAACATTGAATATGATTGCAAGATATGAAAGGAAAAGAAATTCAACACTGGTAGATCCAACTATACGTATACAAAACTCGCAAAAAAAACTTTAGTATGTAAATAAGGACCACGAAAGGATCTACTTAGGCGCAAATTTGCAATACAATAGACTATTTTAGAAATGATGTTTTCTTTTTCACATGAAAATCCTAAGCTAAGCTCCATATAAAAATTTATTATTCAATATTCTTGGTTTTCCATTTGAAACATAAATAGAATGGATAATTTTATTTTATCACATCAGTCACACTCACAAAACCTTGCAAGTCTCTAAGCCAGCAATAGCCTCATCTTCACAAGTCGGTCCGAAAAACATCAAGTTTATGGTTCAGAAAAATCAATCCCAAAGGAACTATTCGTACATTTAAACGTGTCCATTATTTAAGCTGTATCGAGGGCGCGGACGGACGGAAAGCCGAGGCTATAGGGCATCGGGGGCAAACGCTTCGGGAAAAACGCTAAATGAGATTCCAGTCCGAATGTATCGCCCGCCTTCGGATAAGAAGGCAATATTTTATTTAAATTAAACACCAGAGGATCGGGTTTAGTTTTGTTACGGTCAGGCCGCCTTATAACGTTGTCAGTATATTTTAGTGCGGATTTCTTTATTTCAATAACTATTTCATATCGAATCTTCACATTTTTTTATATTAAATTGTATTCCACTTTATTGATTTTTTTGTTTTTTTTTTCAGACGAGCAATACTCACCAACCCAGACGTGCTTGGCCAAACTTCGATAAAGTCATTATTTCAAAATGATTTTTGGGGAACACCTCTAACGGACGATGGATCTCACGGGTCATACCGACCCTTATGTGTTTTTACTTACCGCATGAATTACGCATTATCAGGGCTCAGACCATGGAGTTATCATTTTTTAAACATAATATTTCACTGTATGGCCACTGTGTTGGTAGTAGCCGTGGCCAAACGGTTATTACCCCAAAGCTGTGCCACAGTTGGTACCGCGGTCGCTGGGATCACGTTCGCGGTTCATCCAATCCATACAGAAGCCGTAGCAGGTGTTGTCGGCCGAGCCGATCTCGCCGCTTGCAATCTATTTCTCCTAAGCTTTTTATTATACATGGAACATGTAAGACTTCGTGACGAACCTAAAAAACGATACATTCAACGTTGCAAACAGATTAACACTGCTTCGTATATTCGACAACAACGATCACCTGTTTGTTCTGAAAGAAGTTTTCGAATAAGCTGTCATGGACTATTTCAACAATTGGATATTTGCGTTCGTAGATTGCTGAAAGCGGGTAAAATCGCTCCTTGGCTATTATTGAGCGGAAATTTACCAATAGTGTTCAAATCTAAACCAGATGCCATTAAACTGAGACGAGAGTGTGAGTGTAGTGTTCGTGACAGTGGTTGTGAAAGTGAAGTACTTCAGTGGATGACTTTGGCGGGGACGCTTCTCTTGGCGGTGGCGGCTACACTGTGCAAGGAACCCGCAATATCTGTCCTGCCACTGTGCATAATTTATGATTTTCTAAGAAGTGCTGGAGAAGAAAACAGAATTTCAAAGGTAAGGTTTTAAGAAAACAAGTCGACTTTTCATTTACTTATTTTTGACAACACTGTTGGTGTTATTAATGTGTAACACTTTATAAATTATGTCAAAGTGAATAACTTATCTAGAGGAAAATGTAAAGAGTTATATAGCTCAGTAAATGTAATTATAAATTCGCTCGAGTCCCCCTCTTCACCCGCTCTGGGCCAGTTGTATTGCGCGACACCACGCTGAGATAATCTTATTACGTTCCACATTACTTTTTAATTTTCCAGCGACTGCATTTGTTCACGTGGGAAATAAAAGTTGTTAATTCCCTCGTATATTTTATAGAATATGACTCCTTATCTTATCCAAATGTACCAGTAAATAAATATTTATGTCTACCAGTGCATAAAATTATATATGTATATAATATAATGGTGAAAGCCCGCATTTCTTGGTTATCTGAAGCAAGATATCCTCTTGAGTTAAATCGCTAACGTTATAAAAGAATTTGTCAAAAATAATGACATTTACTTAACTGTGCCGAAAGCGACGTAGAAGTTTGTAATTTAATTCACAAAAGGTCGGTTCGGAAATAAATATAATCACTCGCTTTTCTAACAAGGTTTTTTAACAGGGACACTGGTGCAAAATTACAAAAAATAATTTTAATATCACATTTGCTTTAAAATAGCAAAATTTGTTGAATAATGTGAATAGTGATATCTAATATGGACGCTTTTAGCAAAGCTATTGAAATTGTTTTATGATAATATATTTTCAAATTCAGATTAGGAGTTTTGAGAGATATGCAATCAGAAGGGATACTGTGGTTTCTATTAAATATTTTAAAGTGGATAGATTTACTATTAGTAAATTTATATTATTAACAATATTTTATATTTGTATCTATTGGTCCGATGTTATATCAATCCAAGCAGCATGACACCTTTGTACATGCGATCTCCCGTAGTATATTTAACTCAATGTATATAAATTATATTTTCAATAAAACGAAAAGGAATCCTGAAAAGTGTTGATATTGAGAACAAAAATTTCCGGTTGCTTTGTACATTTTCTTTTGAATTCTTTTTACTATTATACTCTTTAATATCAATTGCTTATTTTGCACAGTTTTTTGTATTAAATGGGTCCTTTGAAAGTGACTCCTTTTTAATTGGAATGTTCAAACGACGCCGCAAACGATTGAGTTCGACTTTGCCATCAAGCATCAAAGAGATTTAAGAGGACGACGAGCCTGTGTCTATACATAAATGTTTGATTTTTTTACCATTAAATGGTTTCGTTAAATTTTCACAAAAATCAGAATAGAAAAGTTAAATGTAAAAGTCAATCAAGTTTTATTTTTAGTTTTAGACTTCGGTTCTTCATGGCTCTTTTTAGTTTAAAAGATATCTAATAATAATACATTGATGTGAAAATTAACCTCTTAATTTTCCAATTCGAATATTCAATTAAACAAAATAATTTTAAAATATATAATTCATAAATAAATATGAGTCCAATTTACTGAACCCCCTATATAATTTATATAAATATTTTTTAAATGTATTTATGCAAATGTTATGTTAGCTCAGTAAAACCATAACACGCCTATTCAAAGTTGCCCCGCAGACTAAATTATATTTTGAAACAGTTATGGCAATAACAATAAATTATATGACGAGTCATTCAAAGCTACGTTGTAAACCATTATACTCACTTCACACTTTACAAATGTACATTTAACATACCATATACAAATATATATTTATATATATCCCTCTATAGGACAGTGGTTGGCTCCTCGCTCTGTTACGCGGAGCACCCGGGCCCCGCTTTACAAATGAAACAAACATTTTAACAGGAATACAGTTCTAGGCCTAGTTCTATAGATAGAGCATAATTCTATATAGGTTTTTTTTGATTAAATAAAGATTATTTATTTTTAGTATTTACTACATTGTAAGTATCATATTACAAATAAAACAAAACTATTAAAATGGTATCCTAGTTTGCAATCGGGACATTGTATGTATATCGGTCTATTTATATATCATTATTCAATCTATTACTTTAGTAGAGTTTAGAAGGACAGTTTAAAGATGAAAATAATGAAAATACTATAAATACTAAAACAAGGATACAGGAAATGGGATATTTTAAATTATTTCAATTCTAATGAGTAATTCCGAGATGGGTTACAGGGGGTGTTGCTAGGCAACGCTCTCACTGCGGTCACATTTGCAGGGTTCCCTAATTAAATCCAATTTTCAAATGCGGCTAGCCGTGACAGAGATATTGTTTGGTAACGTGTGGACTTTGACGTAACATTCCGATAAGTATTGCAAATGTAATTTACATCGTGTCCATCTACGCATATGTTGCCTTCTTAACTAAAATAGTATTCAGTTTAAAGAGTCAATATACAAAAAATTACGGTTATGAATAATTTTAGTTCAAGTACACCTCTTTTCTCCCTTATAATTGAAAATAATCATCAAAATTTGGCCAATTTACACAAATTATTCATCATAAATTATCCTCGTGAATCAATCAATTTATTTATTGTCAAAAACTTATTCTTATGATAATTTTCTGAGATTGGCATGTACAGGCATAACATTCGGTTTTTACTACGTAGGGTTTCATCTCACAAGTTTCGAATTAAATCTTTTTTTTTTAAATATTACTTACATATTCGAATAAACCCCTGATTCCAAATTGGAATAACTCATCATAACAAGAACAACGCACACAGAACAAATATCTACGATTTTGAAAAAATAATATACAATACGTAAATAAATATTTCAACAGGGAATCGAACCCGAGACCTCTGCGAACAAAGTGACACGCTAGCGAAGCCGTCAATCTTAAGTTTACATTTAATTTATTATTTTCTCAAATACAGTATGCAATTAATAAATTATTCGCTAATTGTTTGCTAATTATTTTTGTGATTACCCTTTAATGCTATTATATAATCAAGAATTTTCTTTATAAATATTTTACAATATATTAGCATTATTCAGAATTTTCCTTGTTACGTCTAAAAATAAGAAAAGTCAATGATCTTTGTGAAGGAAGTTCCTCGGTACAAAACAGTTCTTTTAAAAATACTAATAGTGCCGACTTAAGGTCGGCTGTAGGAAATAAGCTCTGTCGTATACTTTTTAAAGTTTTTATTTGCACCTACTCTTATAAAACAAAAATAATACTTTTTAAATGTTTATAGGTATTTTTATATTATAAAACAGTTCGAACATTTTATACGAGTTCACGCAATAAAGTGATAAAACAGTTGATAGCAGTCTCCCAACAACCTCAGAAATATCGGCAGAAAAAGAAATAAAACTGACATTAAAGAGAAGAAACTTGGCTTTTGTTTTGTTTAGATATCATGTAATGTTTATAAAACATAACACGTATGAATTTATTTCAGATATGTGGAACATTATTTTTATTATTTCTTTGTTTTCTGGGCAATAACAAATAAACAAAGCTTGGTTATTATTTATTAGGGTCTTTATTAACACAAAGATTCAATTTAAAAATAAATATTTATAATAAAGAATCACAAATTAAACTAAATAAAAATTAAAATGTTTTTATTGGTGTTCTGCAGCAATAACTTATCGTGTGACTGTGCAGTTCTCTTCTAAATTTAACATCTTTAATTAAATTTACATGATAGCCAGAAAAGCTTTAAACTAATTACATTAGACTTCCAAAACCAATTGGGAGCAATGATGAGCTGCCCTCACTTCCCGGTATTTGAGCTTCGTCGGTGTTACATCATCCTCCTTCGGGCTCATTTACCCTGCATAAATTAGTATCTGGGACCTTTCCGCGGCTCGCCCTCCCAATATTTCTTTCATCTCCTGGACTAAAGCAATTTTGTGTAGCTCTCGACATTAAATTAACATTTGGGCTTTTTCTTCTCTCGGTCGCCCTTCATTCGTCGGCATCCCGGGCTAGTATATTTCAGCGGTCGCGTAATTTGTGGGTCGTAAATGTTCTGAAATTGGTCATCCCTTTGGCCGAGGTGAATTTATGACCTCCTCGGTTTGCCTGTCGAAAGGGGAATTAATAAGTCCCTCCTAATGGTGAAACGTACCCGAACCATCAATTTGAATACCCCAAGATTACTCCGGCCCAGTTAGAGGCCCATCTGTCTGTGAAACACCTTATTCATTTTAACAACCAATATTGAATTGGCAATAAATTTCGTATTGATTTCGCGATACAAGCTCATATTCATTTAAAAATTATATAATATTGTATTAATTGATCAATAAATAAAACACACGTGATACCGAATAACAACACGATTGAGTGTAATCTCAATTTACAAAATATTATGAAAATAATTTTCTTTGTATAAAATAATATTATCAAAAACTATTTTATTTTAAGTTAAGAGAAAACGATCTGGCAGATTCAGTGTCTGGGTGACTGGTGTCCGCGCGCCGACCCTAAATCAAAGAGCTGTGAAGCTACCCCTGCCACCCTGCTCCCCATTCTCCTTTCCCCTGGAGTGCCATTTAATGGCTTCTGCCGAAAATATCGACTTATGTGTCATAATTTCAACGTAATACCCAATAGAGTATGTGCTTGGCGTAGTCAGGGCATCTTTTATGGTTAAAGAAGTTCATAATAAAAATTTGTTGCCAACTAAAATGAAACTGGTTTCTCGAATTTTCGTTTTCTGTTAGGATTTCATGTTTCTAATATTATGATTATTTTTGTGTATGTGAAGGATAATATGTAGTTTGCCTTCAAAAATAAAATATTTCGTTTAGTACTAAAAATTAGATTTTATGTATTTAAACATTAACTTAAATAATAAATGAATTCTTGAGAACTTGGCATAAAGTTTTATATCTCCTTGAAGAACGTTTATCGGCCTCGGTGACCTAGATTCACGTGTCCTATCATCCTTTTTTATTACATTGTCTACCAAAAAAAAAGTCACCTCTCAAATTTCTTTCTGGAATTTTATATTTTTTGTAATATTTAATATGTCAATTGAGTAAAACAAAATTAATTATTTGTTAACCTAAATATTTAGTGTCAAATTTGTGCATGAGTAAGCAAATGCTGGTGTTAAATATGTTCTATTAATATTAATTATTTGAAGGCGTTGAAGTCACGACGTGTCACGTGACTCTTAGTCAACATTTTTTATCACGATAGTGCGACTGTGATAGGCACGACATGGAACAGTTTAATATTATTGTTGTCGGTTTATTTATGTGATAAGGATAAAATGCCGGACTATTATTTAAAAAGGAATTCTCGTATTAAATGAAATCGAGATGGCATTTATAGCTTTATATGATGTCGGTGACGCCACTTCGTTCACTTACTAGACACTTGCTGCCAATGCGTTTACGATCTCGATAATCGATTATTTTCATTCAAATAAGATTTTAAGTAATTGTACGCAAAATATTAAGGAAGAGTTTATTTTCAGCTTGAGAGATATCATAATGTACTAGGAACACATAATATATTTTTCTTAGGGGCAATAAGGTAAGGAACAGTGTTCGTTTCAAAACTTAAGCTATCATTGAAACTTTCTTGCGCGTTAATGTTCTTATCGATTTTAGATTAAGGCAAGTTTCAACAGTTGTTAAAAGCTTAGCTATGATTATATTATGTATATTTTAGAAAATTTAATGGGGTTTATATCACAAATACAAAACCACAAAAATGAATCGGCCAAAGTAAACTGTATTTTAAGAAATATTCTATTTTATTATTATTATCATCATAAATCATTTAAAATAGGAAGTCGATAATGGAAATCAAATTGCATGGAACCCTCGTCACTGATAAGTAATTTCATAACTTTAACTTTATAGTAAGTTAATTAAAAGAAAACATATTTTTATAGATCCATCTCGTTCGAACTCTGAAATAATTTTGTATAGTTAACACCATAATACATTGCGTTCAAATTAGGTTTAGTCTACCAGTTAGTCGTCATAGTAAGAATGACGAAAGTTTTTCACTCGTTTTCACTCTTCTGTCAAAAATTCACTGCTTACATTGTCAGAGCAGGATTTTTTTAGGTTAGATCACTGACTGGGTTGATATTTAATATAATGCAAAATAAATATAAAAATTAAATTATTTGAATAACTTAAAAAATATATAAACATTTTTTTCCTTATATCGCTTTTAACTTAAGTGAAATAAAAACAAAGTTTAAGGTTTATTCTTTCGGCGTTGACAAACTGAATTACGTGAATTCTTTTGGAAGTTATCTTTCGTGCAGAAAGAGAAGAGTTGCTACATAAGTACGGGTTTAACCGTCGCTCGCTTGAACGCGCTCAGTGCTCAGCTGGCCGCCCGTTTCTTCACTTTTCGTTTCCGGCCTTTTGTGATTGCACTCCTTTCTTTACGAACGGAGATGTATAAATATATGTCAGTATTTATATAAACGTGACTTTTATAGTGGATAAACTCTTTATATTGCGAGGTGCGAGAAAGGTTAATGTTCTAAACTTATTTGTTTGATATAACATAAGGTGGACAACGGGCACATGTCGGACTACATACTACTAAATACATGTCATTTTTAATTTCTACGCTTACTGCATTGGGAGAAATTGGTTTTTCGATTACTTAGGTCACATGGTCGCTATCACAAAGGTCCGATAATTTGTGATTCTATTTAACTATTTATGTGCTATAATATGAATAAACGTCCACTTAAAATCTACTTAAATAGTAATCAGTCATTAAAACTTTAATATTCAACTAATAGGCAACAAAACACTGTAATGTAAACTAACCCACAGTAAAGTATAAAAACAAACGATATTTTCTTTTAAGGCTAATAAGAAAGTTTTTAATGTGTCTTTTTTAAACAAACGCTCGGACGTCGAACACAGATGTCTCTTTTTTGTTGTTGTAAGCAAGGATTAAAGTCGCAGAAGCCGTGCTTCCGCTCGTTCCAAAGCTCACATGAAAGAGGAATGAATGCATGGAACATAAATAAAAAAGCGCAATGCAGCTAACCATTGAAAACGAAACAATGTTTATGAAGCGCTTAATGTAATAAAACGTGTGTGACACAGCGTTTTATTAAAAAGTAATCTTTTGTGAACTAACCGCGATTTCGTACATGTGTGTCATTCGGATATTGGATTTTTTTGTAATAATATTTTGTATTGCTCCTTGCTTGATGTCGTTCTTAATAAAATAACAGGGCTTTGTTGAACGAGTATTAATAATTTAGTAATAATAACAATTATCATTTTTTTAATAAGTTTTAGTTAGGTACTTTACTATTATTAGTTTTAGATAATTTACTTTATTATTGTAATTAAAATAGTAATTAAGTTTTTATTTTTATTATCAATTCTAATAACGTGAAATTTCATTTAGTTTATAATTCAATGAGTGTACGTGATTTTGAATTGTATCTGTCGATCTATTATTATGAAATATAAGGAGAAAACAGCGCGTCTTTTCAATAAAAATATTACATCTTCAACAGCGGACAATGAATGGATAGAACACAATTACTTAAACAGGAACACGAACAGGCGTCCTATTTCTTTCTCGCCTAGTACAGTAATGGGTTTCCCGCAGCCCCCGCGGCCCCCGACACCGCCCTCGACCCGCGCCGCTCGTACCGCCTGTCGCCTTCGGTGCCACCAACAATGACCTCGTATTTCAGTCGGAATTGCTCGAGCACTGAACAACGAAAACGTGGAAACGCTTCCAGAATATTTCAAGTATAATGTTGATTGTAATATGAAAGCTGTCATCGCAATACCTGTATTGCAAGTGTCGGAAAACCAGCTCCCTGTTTTCTGCCGACATATGAATAACTTAAACTTATGTATGTTCGTCTTAAATTTTACTTCACTTAATTACACTTTTTATGCCAATTTGTTATATCGCACTCCCTCTGATGTTAGAGCTGAAGCTAAATGATTCAGAGGCGAGATAACTGTAACAATAGTCGTCTACCACTATTAAACTTACTAAATATAATAGTTATGTTATACATTTTGCTACCTTATTTCTGTAATTAGATAAGAAATATCTGTATTTTAATAGTGACCTAACTTTCACCAAAATGTTTGATAGTTATTAAATTATTATATTTAAAAAGTATATTAGTAGGTATAATAAAACACATGAATTACTGAGTAGTACAAAATATCAGATGTAAGTGCTTGCTTGTAATTTACCAAAATGAGTAACAAGTTATTATATATTTAATTACGTAAATATTTTATCATCCTTCATGGAGGAATTAGATATAATAGGCGCCGATTATACAACTTCATGATCGACAATTATTTCTGTGTTTTATATAATTGTCCTCGAATTTATCATTATTTACTCAATCTAATTTAATAAGATACTTCGTATTCATTTCTCCCCAAATCATGGGTAAAGTATTTCCCTATGACTAGTATAGACGATGAAAAAAAAAACTATATTGGTACATCATGATGTGGAAATCTATAATATAATATGCTTAAACTAAAGCTATTTTTGACCACGGATAGTTATAATAGATTGTTGTTCACAATATATAGTATTACAGTTATAGATCACATGCCAAGAAGTTCCTAATTAACTTCGGAAGACCAAACCCACGATGTTTTTCTTCAACGAGTGAACATGCATTAATGAAAAGTAGGTGCTTCGGTTTCCAGAGATTGCTTTACGTCTAAACTTTGGCCACGAGCTCTCGAATGCTTTCTGATTTCATTGTAAATAATATAAAATAGGTAGTTTGTTTAATGTGTAATATTTTATATTTCAATCGAACAAAAATTTAATTTGGTAATAAGTTCTGTTTTTATAATTACATTGTAAAATAAAATTACAGTTAAAATATATTAATGCTTAAATTAAACGTTCACTAAAAACTATTAAATTTGGAATTTATTAAACCAAAGTCAATGTTAGCTTAACAATCGTGTTCGAATTTTGAACACGCATAAATGAAACAAACGAGTTGGAAATGCATTCCATATTTAAAAATTAAAATAGAACAAAAAATTGTGCATATCGATTTCAAAATAGACCACGCGTTCCTTTTTTAAATGTGAAGGATGCAACGTATTATGTTACCAAATTTCTCATTTCTTAAAACTGAAAGATATCTAATTTCTTGAGCAAGTTATAATTAAATTATAATATTCCTGTAAAGCTGTGAGGCTCTTAAATCTTAATATCATATGATTAGATGTCAGTATCGTTCCGTGCATTCATAAAGTATGGTCAATATTAACTTAAAAGCCAAAGCAGGTACTTCATCTCAACATAGATGTAATCTTACAATGCTGCGAAGTCGATTTACGACACCCCCACCCCTATTCCCCCACAACGGAGGCTGCACCCATCTCACACTTAAACATAAAATTGTTGCCGCATGCAAGCAAACAAGTTTTTTAATTATCGTATTATTATCTATTAATATATATTTTTCTTAAAGTAAACAAAGGAATCTAAATAAAATCAATTTAAACGTGGAACACGTTAGAGCACTAATTACTGACGCTGTCTTCTCTCTACTATCTATAATTCAATGTCCGTAGCAACTGCGCATGCGAAACGTAACCTAACGTTAACTGTAACCACAATGTAACGTTTAAAGCTTGATGGTTACCATCATCACTAGCTTACTGTGTAATGTCACAAGGAAGATTCTGCCTTGTGTAAACCAATCAGAGTAAACTGTGTCTCAAGTAATCCGATGGTAATTTGTAATCGGAACATTGCTTGTTACCCGTAACGATGCCTAACAGCTGTAGTTTATAAATTTGTAAGCAACAAAAAGGGACCTAGTATGCAGCTATTTATAATTAAGATTTATTATTCTTCTTACAATATAAAACGTCTACTCAGTTTTCTATTCTTGTTGTTTAACATACTCACGTTCCTTGCCCTTGTGCTAGCTGTTAGATCTTACAATTACATTTATTTATATATGCATTAAGTTATCATTTACGGAGATATATTCTTGATAACAGTTCCTCGCACGTTAAAGGAAATTAGCATATTCTCTACCAATCCTTGTTTATTGGGCACGAATTGGAATAGTCTCTAATTATATCTCGTGAATTTCGTGTCTCAGGTTCTGGAATAGTCAATTGGTCTATTAAGACGTTACCCGTAAATTTATATGCAGAAATCCAAATAGTGCAAAGCAAATTGAACCAATATTAAACTTGTCACGTGATGTGATTTAACAGAGAACTGCTTGACACATTACACCTCAATTATCAAGGAAGTGTTGCCTAAATTTGAAAGCTAGATATGTAGCCAGCTAACGTTCCAAATGTACAATCCATTACTAAAAAAATAGCCTCTCTAATTGACCGCGTTAACATTAATAGTCATTAGTTACAACGAATTCCGTGACTGAACAGCACACTGTCATGTTCTATTTAAATTTGTAATTTAGAATAAGAAAATAACAATAACATTTCAAATGATATTTTTACGTTTATAATTTGATACAGTTATAATAAACGACAACTTTAGCCTAAAAAAGTTAGTTATTCAAATATTTTCAAAGATACACAACGTCCAAGCAAAGGGAAATAGCCTTCGTTGTGGGAATTAAACATCCTATAATGGGAAAATATTGTATGCTTCTATGATGTATATAATTAAGATAATGTATTTTATGTGTACCTATTGTAGCTAGTGTAATTAAGTCGCCAAGCGTGTCATACTCATTGTATCGTTAAAGTCTGCTTGATATGTAGTGATGACAGATGGGTTCTATTATTATTGGGGACCTCGATGCATAGATAGATTTTAGGATGTGATCGATCAGTCTTTCGAAGACATTTCTGGTACAATACAGGTTTTACATATTATCGTATGTTGAAAACATATATACATTTATTTAAACTATTATATTCACATATCCTCGTGTATAAAATACGTTTCAAGTAAAATCTGAATTTAAATTATAAAGACTCTAATTAATTTACACTACAGACTCGCGTCTTGTTGCCCGGTGGCATTCCCTTTGTCACTCGTTCACCGTTCTCGTTATATCAGATATCTATCTATTCATGTACGTTCCGAAATATTAATTTTCTTCGTAAATTTTAATGTGTCAGAATAATAGTAAACATTTATCTTAATTGTTTCAGTTCTGTGCTGAAATTAAAAATAAAGAAGTACTTGTCATTATTGTGAAATTGATAATGACATTTGTCTTAGTTGTGTATACGGGAACAAGCTGGAATCACAATAGAAATTCAAAGTGATTCTAAAAAATCTATAGGATTGAGGTAAACCCATAAATTTTATCGACAGAGAGAAAGCGATCGCTCCTACTTTCCTCGAACAGCTCGATTGATTCACAGCTGACGACGCGTCGCGCGCTGCCGGCTATTATAAAAAATCTACATTCAAAATTGGTTTTATTTTCTACGTCAATAATTTTGATAAATGCCTATAAAATTTATACAGCATACTAAAACATAAAAAAAGTATTATTATTTAATATATACTTATATAGTACAGATAAATAGTTGTCTCTGCTATGTGATATTTCGGAAAGAGAAATAGAAAATACATATTTCATTTCATAATAAGTAAATAATAATAATTTTGTAAAAGCAAGATCGAAGTTGCACAAACCACGCTCCACTGTCTACTGAATCTCTAATGAACTTAATGATTTATTCCCATTTCTTAGTCCAAGTATTTCTTCCTTTTAAGGAAAAGGATAATATAATAAAGGAAACAACAGTAAAATTAATTCGTAATCATTGATCCGTTTGACCTATTAATCTTGGTTTTAGATGGTATCTACGAATGAACTTTGATTCGTTATGATTTTCTCTTCAGTAGGTATATATAACACATATAATTTCCGATTTTAGCTGCTTTCATTTCTTAAATTAGGTACTAAATTTTGTGATAAAATAATATATAAATTTTAATAGCACACACAAATGGATTTATGTCGGAAAGGTTAGAAAAAGAAGAATCTTTTCCTTCTATAATTACTTACTGATGAGACTCCGTTAAATTTAAAATTGACTCATATGTCACGTGACACAAGCATATATAAATGTATTTTAATACTTAAAAATACATAGTCAATTCACAGTACTTATATATATTAAATCAAATCTTTGCCGCTGGTAGGTAGGTATATAAATTGTAGAAGTCTTCTTCTAACAAGATTATAACATAGTAATTCGCTGAACAAAATGACAAGAAACCTCGTTAACGTTGGCACGTAGTTAGTAAAATTGAGCTGGAAATTTACTACCAACGCCGAAGCTTATGCAAATCGTAATCACAAGGCGAAAAATTAACCCCTCACTCGTTCTTCTGTACGATACTATCTGCGGCTATTCCAATGACCACTATTTTATTTGATTCTAATATTTTTGTCCCCCTTTTATCATTCTTTTAGCTGCAGAAACTCCTTCTGCTGGACTTAAGTCTTCTCCATTGCACATTAGTGGGACCTATTGCGAGTATCCTGCACATAACGGTTTCCTGTAGCTTTCAGGACTTTTTTTAATGTAGAACATTATAAGAATTTATTTTAGGATATAAGTATTGCATTATATAAATATTATACATTATACAGAGTGGCGAGAACGAAAAAAATGAAATGTGAGGGAGGTCAGCCAATGCTTAGATATATACGGGCTTCAAGTAAATATTTTATAATCATAGGCTATTCACGGGCCTTATTTAAATAATTTACACATTTGTTTGCTATCGAGTTTATGTTTTTTTTTTATTTCGAAACGTCGCATCGGATGTAAGACAAAAAGGTAAAATTATTTTTTACAATAAATAATTTAAAAGTTAGTACCATATTTATAAAGTTGATATTACAAGTCTGTCTTATGAAATAAGTAATAATTTGTTAACAAACTAAAATTCTGCCCGCAATGAGACTAAATTTTGCATTCATAATATTTATTCCACTTCTACGTTACCAACCGATTTGTTAGCCACTATGCCACAAAGTTTCCTTTTCTGTTTTCCTAATATTTTTAACGAATAATTTAATAAATCCATGCTCGTTACCGGACGTTTTGTTAGGTTAGGTTTACTGCGAATTCTTAATTAATTCGCCAGTTAGGTTCCCCGCTCATGTTTGTCTTCGCTGTATGAGCAACCGCTAATGAAAATTGCTTAAGTTCTTATAAACTTTAATGAAGTGATATTATTACTGCTTAGATAGCTATTACCCTACATCTACGTATTAGTAATTACTAATTAAATGAAAAGATTTAATTAGAGAAGATATAAGGAGGGTCTTGTCACTCTAAGAGAATTTGTCCATAGGACCACTATTTAGAAACATTTGTAAATATTGCAAAGTATGTATTTTAAAATATCTATTAACTCCAATTTTAACAAAAGTAGTTAAGAGTGGAACTGATGAATTATCGACATAGGTTTTGTTTGGAATGTCTCCTTTGGTATATTTCACAATATTTTAATATCGCTATTATGGCCGTGGTGGCTGGATTAGTTCAGGCTATAAAGATAAATTAAAAAAGAATATTTTGAGAAACATTTTGTCATATTTATTATTTAGAACTTGAGATATCATAACTTTATAATATAAGGTAATTTTTAGTCTAAAGTTTCGTACCTACTTATAAGAACTACAGCGAAACACGAATTAGTTATTAACCCACTATATGAAAATGGTTTATAATATTTTTTAAACACGTACATTGAGGATCAATTTATAAGGAGCTTGTTTTCAGGTTTTCCCAGCAATTTCATGATATTTTTATGGGAGTTACACACGGAACTTCATCAACAAGACTGGCTGGCTTTAGCTGTTAGTTAAATAGTATAAATTATCATACTTCAACACTGAGTGGTTTAAAAAATATTTCAATTGATACTGCTGTAAAGTGGCCAATTCGTTTTTCGGCATATACTGACCACAGGATCCTATCTAGGAGTAGTACCACCACTTTCAAGACGAAGTCACCTCCCGTGAACACTTTTTATGACTGTTTGATTCTATCTAGATTGTTTGTATAGCATTTTCTAAGGTATATAACTGTAAATGTATTTTGACTAAATTAGATATGTATAATCGAAATAAATGCAAAGTGATGCGGCGGTTTATGCGGTAAGGAGGTGCAAGGAAAATCAGTCAAACCTGATGGTGATGTAGCTCGCTGATCTCCTCGGATTTTCAAGTGGACTGTATATTGCGCTGGTTTACACTATCTTCAAACACTTTTCGACACGACGGGTTACGCGGTTTTGAGTATTATTTCGAGGGTGGCGGCGTGTATCGCCTTGCGGTGTTCGTTTTCCAACTAACTCTTCAGCTGACTGATAGGCTTCAGGAAAGGGTGCGGAAAGTAGGGATGGTAGAGGGTAGTTTATGCGTGCGTGCGAGTTTGTGAGTGGTGCAAGTGGGTATGTGTGTGTTATTTAAATTCAAACCCGCAAACGGCGCGACCATCCTCCCCCCCGTTGATATCTCATAAGAGATTCAATGTTTATGAGTAAAATGCGTTTAAGTGGTACTATTTGACATTATACTTATTTACTAAATTAAGCGGTGGATGTTCGAATTAGGAATTACTGTGTAGGCAGTGGACATAGGCGTACCACTGGCCGTTTATAAGACCCCGATGCAGTTTTCACAGTAACTACACGAACTATGCCGTCGCGGCCGGAATGCAACTCCGCTACTGTGCCCAAGGGCCACCTTAAAGGTGGGGTGTTATCCTCCCTTATGAGAACAACACTTCCCAGTGTTATCGGTTTGCTGGGAGTATTCCACTTCGCCCTTGATTGCAATGAAGACAAATATTCTTTGCGCCATCTGTCCCAATAGGACTGAACTAATTTGTCAAGTAAATCACGTCGAGCTAGCATACCTATTGGGGATGACGAGACATCTTTAGCGGGTAAATGAGATAAAACTACATTATGTAAAAAATGCGCGGGAGTGAGGGCCGAAGGTTCCGTAGGGTCCGAACTGAGTACAGTTAAAGGCCTACTATTTAATAAAGCTTCAATCTGCGTTAGCACGGTGAGCATCTCTTCATAGGTTAATACTTGAACACCGATAACTTTTATTAAATGTGTTTTTACACATTTTATCTGCGCTTCCCATATGCCCGACATATGCGGACTAAGAGGTGGCATTGTTTTGAAAGTAATACGATCTTCTAATAAAACATCATTTAATTTGGAGTCATATTCCTTCGAGGTGATTACTGAGTAAAGTTCATTTAAGTTATTTTTTGCGCCTAAGAAGTTCGTTCCACCGTCCGAGTGAATGACAGATACGGGTCCGCGTCGAGATAGAAACCTTTTCAAAGCGGAAATAAACGACTCACTTGATAAATCTGAGACCAATTCAATATGAATTGCTTTAGTTGTGAGACACATAAACAGACTTATATATGCTTTATGGCTTGTGATGCCCCTGCCCTTCCGAGGTGTGACGTACACAGGTCCCGCGTAATCCACACCCGTGTGCCAAAATGGCTTAATTTGCTCTTGCACGCGATATGATGGTTGTTCCCCCATGAGCGGTTCCGTATTACGAGGTCATAAATGGGTTTAATTTAATTAGTCGAGGGGAACATTTTCTATTATTTTTTATTAATACGAAGTCTTCAGTGAAATGTTTTGTTTGAATATAATT